>BBSZ01010154.1:0-30144 GCA_000981365.1 Subanguina moxae
AAAAAGTTTGATCCATCTGGATGCATAAAATATGTATGCATACCAGAGCTTTTTTATGCGGTAGGACCTTTTTCGGATAATTGGAATTGTAAGCCGGCTTTTTTCGGGCACAGGTTCGGTGCGAGCACCCAAAAATTTTGGGTACCCGATGACCCTCGTTATAGACCTTGAATAAATTGAGGAAAATTTAAAGTCTGCTTTTTTAGGAAAAGTTATGTGCCAAGTAACTGACCGAACTTATTCTTTTTTGGCCAGATGGCTGGGAAACTGGTGATGATTCATCACACTGCCTTTTAATGAGCTGTCTTCTAGTTTCTCTAATGTTTGATGTGCTGGATGAACCAAGAAGTTTAGCAAGAATTTCATTGCCTGCTTGTCCCAAATCCTCTTGAAGTTGAAGAGGGTTGGTGGTGAATAGTCCGGTTGACTTGTTTAACACTTGGGAATGGTCGGCCTCACTTGTCGAGTTGAGTATAAGCATGGAATTTTGGCCGAAATCAGCACTTGAGACAGTAGTGCCTTGACTAGTGTGTTGTTCGTAGCCATTAAAGTACTTCGAACTGCTGAAATATGCGTTTGAACAGAGATACTAGATGGTCGTAGGGATAACATTTAATTTTATTTGAGGACCCATAATCTTATTTTTTTCAGTATTCTTTGTCTTATGATCTTACTTGACTATCAAGACGCACCGAATCCAAATCGTCGGAATGCATAGCCAAGGCAAAGGCAATCAGCTCAGATGGCAAGTCTACTCTCGTTTTTTTAGAAGGTGTCCAGACTCAACTAGTTCACTATCGTGAATCAATCTTAGAAGGATGTCTAACAATTTTGATACGTTTTGGTTGTTGTTTTCAAAATACAAACATATCAACACAAAACATTTTTGATGGGTACATATTCTTACCAACCATTATCTGGTTTGTCAATACTTTCTGTCTCTTGAAACTTTTCTTATATCAATAGATTTTTAGTCTGTAGCAGAGCTGCTCACGGTAACCAAATTTGATCTTTTCAGGTGATCGGTCTCTGCTGATAAGTAATAATTAATGCCCTCTTGGTGATAAGTCTCCGATGGGGTAACTTACAAGTCCATTTTTAAAAAGACTTGTAAAGCTCGGTCAGCAGGGCGGTTGCTAGGCCGATCTTTTCTCTGCAATGACCAACTCTGGGCTCGGGAAGGGGTTTTTTTCATAGGAAATACGGTATATACTTACCTTTCATGCACATTATTCTTGCTATCTGTCTCAGTGGCGTTGAGAAGTGAAAGTACATCTTCTCCACAGTCAATCTCATCAAAACTCAACAAAGGATTAAAAGTAGCATTTGGGTCACTCAACTCCTTATCACTAGAATTGGCAGCCAGAATAGATTGGAGAAAAACTGTGTCTGTGATTCCATTCAAAGAAGCATACAGCAGTTTCTCTAAAATATTTCTTTTCTTCTCTAATCCTGGTGTCACGCGATATTTTATCTAAATTACTTATACAACTGCTATAGAAGTCAGTTTTAAAAACATACCACAAAGTTTTTCTGTCTGTGGTCAATTAGGTAGTGCTGCCGTAGAGCATGGTCTGTAGGGAATAGGGCAGTTTTACAGTGCTCACACTCGTACGCTGAATAAAATACATGTTCAGCTGCTATATGAATCTCCAGAACATTTTTGTCGGCCAGATTTTCACGACAAATACAGCAATTATGTGTGGAAGGGGTCGCCATCGGTGCCAGGTGATTTTTTGCTATTTTCCTGCCTACTAAACTAACAAGACAATTTTACTTAGTACAATTACCGCAATAGTGTGACAATTAGTCTTCAATTAAATTAGTCTTTGTGATTTAGTCTTCAAAATTTTAAAACGTGATAATAATTTCAGTTGTTTTTCAATTTTTTAAATTTCCATCGTGCAGCCCTGGGTCTGCTTTTTTTAATAAAATATTTTTAAAGGTAAATGCTCGTTGCTTCATTCAAAAAATCTTTTCTCCAACTTTTTCCAAAGTTTGGCTATAAATCGAAAAGATTTAATTTTTTTTGAAAACTTTAGATAATCGAGTTTTAAATGTTTGGCGGGCTAAATGATTAATTTGACGAAGAAAATGACTCATTTGACAGTGGAAGCTATCTAAAGCCTATAAACAATAAACTTTTGTAGCATAAGGAGTTAAATGGGTTCTTATGGTTAATTTGGCCCTAGTATACGATCGGAATGTTTTTTTTTTGTCTTAGTCCCTTTTTGAAAGGAAATTTTTAAAATTTTTTTCTTTCTTTTCTTGTACCATTTTTGTAATATCTGTGATAATGTACTTATCCTGTTTAGCAATATGCCTCGTACACAGTTAGTCTCAGAGTTTGAAGAAATTGATCTTGAAGCTATTTGACTGAAGCATCTGTTCGAATGTACGATTGACTACGCAATATGGGAAAAAATATGCCATGCTAGATTCATTGCTGAATCGGTATTTCGACCAAACTCTAGAGCTTATTTCATTATTTCAAGAAATTTATCGAGCAAATTGTCAAGATTTATGCCTAGCGTTACACGTTATCTGCCCATTTGAATTTACAAAATAAAGTTACATTATTGAATTACCAAATAATTCCTCAAAAAAATCATCAGAGGGCCAAGGCAAAAAATATCCCGACTGTATACTAAGCCGGTAATTTCCCAGCAAAAGCTGACGTGCGCTGGCCTACCCTAAGCATTATTATTAGTAGATATTAAAGTCACATTTAAGCAATTCAAATCAGTTGTAAACATACAAGCAAAATCTGATAAATAAAAATGTGCAGCTTAAACTTGCCTTTCAATAGCAACACACAACTTATCAAAAGTGGTCTATTTAGCCAAGAAAAGACAAAAAAAAATACATGTGTTTCTCTAGCTGTGTCTCTGCAGCGCGCTTGCCAGTTTTCTCTGCATTCTCTTGCGTATCTGTGTCTTTTTCTTCTTTGTGTGTTTGGTGTGTGTATTGCAGAGACAAAATCTCTAGCACACACGCATACACAAACACAAGTGTATTTGTCTCTGTCCCATAATTATTGATTATTGGGCTTGTCTTTTTTGCATAAAAATTTGGGTGTATATACAAATCAAAGTTGGAGCAATCTTTATTAAATATGTACAGGTCAACTTTTATAAAAAGAGAAACCCAGTAAAAAGTGCTAGTTATAGTAGCATGCATTTTGTGTCCCTATACCACAAGTGGTTGTGTTTTTTGCCTTGCTCTCCCCTGTTGTTTTGGTGTTGAAAAATGAGACAAACAATACAAAAATGAAAATAAGAACAATTCTGGACTTACGAATTTTTTAAAGAGGCAGTTTTAAACGCTTTCATATTCTACAGTTTGTATTAAATTTAGTCATTATCATATACGAGCTCTGCCAGCTTTTTTACTTACGTTTCTTTTGTTTATAACTGTTTGAATTTCTCATACTTTTGTTGATGCAGCACACTTTTCAAAATCCTATCTTTACCAATTGGTGGAAAAAGATGTGCAGTTCCGCTCAAAATTCTTCCAAAAATGGCATTTTTGTAAAATGGCTATTTTAAGACTGGAAAACTGTCCTACAGGGTGGGCCATAATTACGCGGATATTTTTTTTTTATTTTAAATTCTTCATTCAAAATCAATTCATTTTTGTTTTCATTTTTGTAAAAAATTGGATGCAATTATTAATTTATTATTGTGTTTTAGAATAGCAAGTCAAAAAGTGGAAGATTGGCAATCAGATCTCGTGAATTTGAGTTTTTCAATTTTTATAAATTCTTGAGTGCCCATGCCAAAAGTTTCAAAAAATGTCCGCCTAACTTTGGCCCACCCTGCATATAGAACCAATTCCGGTACATGTTTTGTTGATATCTCAGTTGACAATAACAGAGCAGAAGGAATAAGAGAATATCAACAATAATTTAATTAACGTAGCCAAGAGTTCACTCTACACCTTTTCCATTTGATAACACTTAACACTTCGAGATTAAAATTCAATTGAACTCTTCAAAGGCCTTGTCAATTCTACCATTGAGGTCGTCCACATCTTCGGTTGGCAAATTGATTCAGGCCAGACGAGTATGGCGGCTAAAAATGATTTGAAGGATTTGGCAACTCATTCAGCCATCTGGAAAACTTCAGTTGTGAAAAAAATGAGTCCGAACACTTCAAAAAAATGCGCACAATGCAATGAATATTAAGCAAAAAACACGTCCTTCTTTACCAAATGGAAAAGATAGAGCTTTCGACCATGATCCATCAACAAAAAGATATGGCAAATTTAAAGTGCTATAAGCAAAGAAAGATGGGTGAAAAAGTTAAGACACCCTGTAAATTTACACTAAATACAAAAATTACAATGAGAGTAAAAGCAAAAGAAAGAAAATTTGAGATCGTAAGAGCACTGCCAACCAAGCAGTCTCAGAGAACAACAATTATAATACAGACATTTACCTTTCAACTTTTTGATTGAAATAGATTTTACAAGTCAATATATATACAACATGTATAAATTTAGCAAAATTATAGATTAAATTTGGCAGGTTTGGTCAATAATTTAAGCCATTTTGCAAATCCTGCGTGAAAATTAAATTGCCTACTTATTAAAAATAACAAATGTTTGTACTTGTAGAAGTATGATTGACAATAATCCATTACCTTTACAAGTGGTACAGGTTTAGCATAGTCGACCATATCACTTAAAGTAAGGACACTAAAAACCACTAAGTCTTGAGAAAAAGCGTTTGGTGTGACCTATAAGCAAATCAAAAGCTGACTCTAATGGATTATAACTACCCGTTCCAAAAAATTATGCTCCCTCTGCCTAAATACATCCCTTCCCTCCGCCCCTGTTTCGCAAAAACGGAATATACCGCCTCTTCTCTCCCTTCAAAAACGGAATATAGAAATATAATCAGTGTTTTACGCTTTCACTATCGTAATTTTGGAATTCTCTAAGAGATGCTGTATCTGTGCCCTAGCCATATTCCTTGCATGTTCAGGGAGCGCCGATAGATCAGCTGCCACACTTAGTGCGAATGCTCTGTCTCCATCCAAGGGCTCATTTGTGATAATCACGTGTTGCTGGGGTTGGCCAGGTGTTGGGATTCCAACCTGATGATGTATTTGATGCCGTTGGTTGACTAGTTGCTGGTGTTGTTGCTGTAGTTGATGGTGTTGGGAATGTAAACCAGAAGGACCTGCTAATAAGGAACCCACTGTCGGTTGCATCATTAATGTTTTGCCATTTGAGGCTAGAATTGTAGTGGCTTGGTTGACATTGATGTTAGGGGTCAAAACTGGAGCCCGTAGCTGAGGGACAGCAACCTAAATTTTCAAAATGAAAGTCACTTTCCGAAACGGTAAAGATGATTAGCGATAGTCTGAAGACAGGAAAACCACAAGGCAAAGAAGGACGAGGTTGAAAGTCAGCGATAAGGTTTTATTTGAGGCCATAGAAGAAAACAAGAGTCTGACCACAAAAATGTCGACTGTGGAATTAGGGGTTTCCAGTCCTTAGAACAGTGCTAATTATCTTCAACGTTGGGGAAAGTATGGTGCCAATAAAAAATAGTATAAATAATAAACTTTTAAGGTATGGAAGCTTGGCTCGTGGATTTCGCATCACCTTATTAAAGACAATAGCGAAGATCATGTGAACTTTTTCTCAGAACTTCTTATTTGGCATGAGCAAAATCCGTTTCTAATTCAGTAATGACAGGTGACGAAAAATAAACTCTTGAAAAGGATCAAAAAAGCAAGCATTATTAGGTCAACAAAGGAGAAACTCCTCCAGGTACTCCTAAACATTGCCACTCTGAGAAAATCAAGTGTTGTGTGTGGTGGGATAGAAATGACATTATTCAAGGGATGATCATTGCAAAATGTCGTGTCAAAAAGAACAGCGAGACTCACAAATTACTGTTATTCGTGGAACGATGATGAAGAGCATCAATGGGCCACTCCATCAATGGCGTCAAGATCTTTAAAGAGATTGATGATCTCATAGAGTTAATTAAATAATGGATCGCTTCAAGAACCGTTAGTTTTTCACTCGTGGCATAGATATGCTTGTCATAAGAGTACTATTTCGACTCAAAAGAGTTCTTCTAACCTGAGTGTTGGAAGTGCTTGGCAGTACCGAATGCAATTGCATTTTCGTTGTGCTTGCTGAAGGTGTTGCTGTGAGATGTTGCACATGTTGTTGCTGACCTCCTTGGTTTGCTGGCACCATAGCATAATGCTGTTGTTGGTGTGGAGAAGGTTGGTGAATAGGTGGCGCTGCTGTCCTAGAGCTGCCAGAACTATTTAGGTTATATGACTCATCCAGGTAGAAATCCTCTGACATTTCACTGCTCTCTCGTTTCCTCTTCACTTGGCTAAAATCAATATTATATACAAAATTAACTTATCCAGCGTTAAGAATAGCTTACGCTGCCCTTTCTTCAAGAAAAGGATCAATCCAAACCAGCTCTCTGAACAGTTCCCAAGATGGCTCTTCGTGTTCACCTGTAAACATTTAACAAACTATTTTGTGGTCGTTTGTTTTTTCGGTATTCCGCCCAAAGTATTTTTTAGGTAATTGAAGTTTATAAATGGAATTCAGTAACATTTAGCGCTAGATGTGAAAAATTTTATAAGAAATTTGTCTAAGGAATTCTTTGGTAGGTTACGGACTTTATTGGTTAGAATTTCTTGTCACCCGTTAACGTGTAGTTTATCAGTTAATTCGATATGATAAGGAATTGAAGAAACTTACCATTAGCTGACATCCGCAATTTCCTTTTCTCCCTAACATATCTGTCCCGAATCTTTTTCCATTGCTTGTAGATGCCATTGATATCACCGGGAAAATTGAGACTCTTAATAATTTCTGCCCAAGCTCTGAAACCATTGTTTTTTTTTGTTGTAAAATATTGAAGTGTGTGTTTTCAACCTACTGATTTCTAAATTCAGTATGCCTGTACTTGGCATCCTTGATGTCGAAAAGGCAGGGTTGTAGTCTTACTTCGCTTATTAGATGTAGAGCGAAATTTGGATCACTGATCACTATGGGAGGATTAGTCTCTTTGTACTGAAATGGAAAATATGTCAAAATGCTCATAATTTAAGTCGGTAACCCAAAAAAAAACATGTTTTAAGAATTTTTTAAACCTCACATACCGTAAAATCTCTATTAAAACCCCCGCCCCCCCTATGGAGGGGTATTAATAATACCTCCCCCTCTAATAATACCCCCTCCCCCCAAGGTAAAAAGTCAAATTTTGATCAAAATTTTTTTATATCCGTCCGCCACCTAAAAATATGTTTTAACCGAATAACGACTGGGGAAGCTCAAAAAAATGTTCAAAATACCCTTTTGGGAACATAAGATACTTTAGCCAATTTTTTTGACTTGCTTCCACCCTGTTGCTTTAGCCTGTCCTAGGCATTTTTGATGCGCTATAAGCGATAAAAAGCTACTTTCTGAACTTTTCGCCATAAAATCAAGGTATATAACTTTAACATCAAGGTATATAACTTTAGAAATGGTATTTTCAGACCCCTAAAGTTTGATTTAGCATACAACTTTGGATTATGGAAAGCCAATGTAAGTTAGTCATGAACCAACTAAGCTAAATTTTATTTCACCTAGGTTTTGCGGTTGACTTACGCTGGCTCACCTTAAAGGACCCTATCATTTCCTTATCATGGCAATTTCGACGTTTGAATGCGCGCGGGACCACCTACCCTATGCCGAATTATTTTTATTAATTCGAAATAATTTTTCTTTACTGATTTCAGTTTGAAGTCGTGTTTCCTTTTTTTGCTCCATATTTTTGTCGGCTGTATTGGTAGTTCTGGTTTATATTTTTGTTTTCAGGTTTAAGCCAAATTGTATGCCTAAATCTAGTTTCTAAGATCCAAATCTCTTTAAAAGCAAGGCAAAATATGCAGCCAAAGACCATAAAACTAATTTTCGTGGCTGAATAATAGAACCTACAACAAGTTTTCCATCCTTTGTCCTTTCATACTTCTGCTGTGTTCTGTCGATCATGTGAGGGTCCAAAAACTCCAGTCGCTTGAACAATTGCCACTGGGATATTTCGCCATTGTATTTCATCTTTTTCTTTTCTTTGCCATACTTGTCTCGCAACTGTTTCCAACGATTATATAGAGTTCTGGCATCACCTTCAAATATATTATTCACAAGGAATAGTGTACTTTAAATATAATTTATCCTAGAATGTATACGGAAAATCAAAACTCAACTAACTTTTTCGGCATATGTATTACAGTCGACGCTCAATACGAGGAGGCTCGATATATTGGGTTAACAAATAATTTTTTGTCTTTTTGTTTGATTTATTATCTTACTACGCTTGCCTGGGAACGTTAAAAAGCATAATATAGCATTTGAAAGAGCTAGAGTTCCTCTTTGAAATGGCCAGTTCCGCTGAGAGGGATCTATGGTATGGTACATTCAAAAATGGCAACTTTGACCTTCAAGACACTCCCCCCACACCGGTAGGTACTAACTGGTCTAAAGGTGGGAGCAGGTCGTAAGAAATAATGGAGAATACATAATTGATTAAATTTTTTCTATTTTTCATGATAAACTGCTAAGTATCCAGTAAATAAAAAAAACCGCAAAAAATTTTTTGCCGACCCAATAAAAACAGTGTTTGGCCAATCCCAAACCAATAAATGGCTTTCCCTTTGAAGACAAATTTTCCAAACAATTTCAAGTTTTTGTTGACTAAACAAGACAAAATAGCATTTTCAAAAGCAAAATGAAAGCATAAATCGCCACTTTTTCTATCTTATATGCTAATGATGGTCGTTTTTTGGACTTGAGATTAGTTTTTGTAGTGAATCGATGTTAGCCAACACTTTCGAAATTTCTTATAAATTTTTCTAATGATTACCATGAAATGCCAGATGATGAACTAGTCTGTTCCAGACCTTTATTTTGTGATCAGCACTCCTCAAGATAAACCATTAATTTTTTGTGAAAAATTATGAAGCAGTTGTGCACTGACCTGTATTGCCTATCTGAAGCATCATAAAGGCACTTGCTTTGCCTAACTGCTTCAATTAGTCTCAAGTTAAATGAGGGTTCATCAGGCCCACCATTTCCTCCATCTTCATCTATGTTACCTTCTCCACCACCTCCTCCCCCTATCACTGAGTCAATTGCATTGGCTACTCCAGCACCATCTCCTCTACTAACATTGCTGTGCTCGTCATCTAGGTCATCATCCATATCGTCCTCCTCTCCATTACTACCCACCACCACAACTCTCCTCGAGGAAGAGGAATTGGAAGGTGTTCCTGGGTTGGTTGTGTCACCAGCTCCACTAGAATTTGCAAACAGTTTCATCTCATGTATGTCCTGATGATGTTGTTGAGCGGTAACAGAATTGGAGACTGATTGTGAAGTGTCATCAGCCATGGTTGAGAACAAAAATTTTGTTAAAAAGCTGTCAACAGAGGCTGAAAAAAATTCTAAAAACAGCAAAAACCGAAACAATGCGCAAATTACAGATGTGGCAAATAATAAATGCTAGTTTAACATAAAAAATGGCTAGTTTGAAAAGCTCATAAGCTATGCGTATGGTTTATTAGTTTGTAAGTTCACACAACCGACATGATGACGAAAGTACAGGAAAAATTATACGTCTGGCAAGAACAATGAAAAATGCCATTTGTAAAAAAATATTTTGCATAAATTTAAAAGAAAACCAGTGAGCTCATAGTTTATATTTTTGGAAAACATTATTAATTAAACTTTTGATGGTGAACATATTAACACGTGCGTTACTTCCAGTGAATATTGAGTGTCTCGTCAATAAACTCGAGAGCGAGAGAGCATGGCGCACAAACGACACTCTCCACTCGTTAGAGAGCCAATTAGAAATGAGCCAAGTCTCATTGCAAGCCTTCACTGCAGGACACAGCCAGCACAAATACAAGTTGAAGGCAAAGTATTAAAGTCAGGACTGCCAATGGCAGCCTGCCATACATATTTGTTTGAGTAATTGAGAGAATCCTTATCGAAAGATTGTATCTAAGAGACTTATTTAAGAGTTGTAATTATATTTTGGTTATGAGGTTTTTAAAGCAAATAATAAATTTTTGACCTTACTAAATTGAATAAATGCATTCTAGTTCATTAATTTTTTAAGTTCATTTTCTCATCTTATTTAGATGTATTGTGCATTTGAATAATTCATAAAGAATCTTTTTCATTTCAATTTTCAGCATTTGCTTAAAAGTTCTCAATTTCTTCATCCTTTTTTCGTAAATACACCCCTGTAACTTCGGAAACCTATTATTTTGTCATGGTTTTGAGATCTTGGTCAATCTCATTACCCTTTCACTCTGAATAAGCCTGTGGTTATAAGGAATAAAGTATATCAATATTTGTGGTGTATTTTTTTGATTAATCCCACATTTAAATTTTTAAAATCTTTTTATCTAGAAATAAAGTTAAGATAATCTTCTTCTATTTGGCAAATAACATAATGAAAACACTCCTGTTGCTAGACTGATTAGTATTAAAGTGCAGGTAGCAGGGTAAGAGTGTTTCGCGCATCCATTAGGATTTAAATAGCTGGGATAATTTCTGTTTTTCTCTGTTCCATCTTGATTCCTAAGGGATGCTGAATTGCTGTAACGACCTCTAGCTCCCTGGTTTTTTAATCTCCGCTCATTAGAGTAGTGGATCAGAGAGCGACACGAGTTGGGCAGAGGGTGTTCAAAGCCAAGCTGCTCATTGAGCTTTTCGAAGCTGGAAATTGAAAGTTTTTAATTGAAAAGTAAACCAATAAATCAGAATTGCTTTTTTCTTGGTTCCCTACTATCACTTGACGAGCAGAGCTGCAATAATATAGTGTTTAATAGTACCTGGAGAATTCAAGTCCAATGAAAGCGAGCATTAGGTTGGTAGGTTTGTCACCACACCCTCTCCGAATAGTTGGCTCCATACACTTCATCATCTGACTGAGATCCCTTTACAATTGGCAAAATATATATATTTCAATTTTTGGTATTTATAAGGTGTCAACCTGCAGAGAGTGCTGAATCGAAGTGCGATTGCTTGGAACTCTCGGTTGATAATGGCATTAGTGAAGAGCAAAGTTGAGTCTTGGGACTTGTTAATCTCTATATTACACTTAAGCATGGCACCTGGCTCATATCTTCAACAAAAAAAAATTCATTTTAATATTATTATCTATTATTACTCTACTAAGAAATACAAAACTTACTCAGCCAAGCAAGGTAAGGCTTCAAAAAAGTCTGAAAAAGTGAATACAGTCGACGCTCGATACAATGATCACCCCAAAAAGTTCGATGCACAGTCAGATCCGACCATTTTTTTACCTCAATTTTTGACATTTTTTGTCAATTTCGATATTGATGTCTCTAAGGCAAAAAAAAATTGTAAGGATCCTGAATTTGCCAGTCGTTTTTCAGGAAGTCAACAATTTCACCTTTTAAAAAGCCAACTCTTTATATAAGAGGACCCTATTTGAAAAATTAGTGTTCTAATACCGAGAATTGATTTTTTTTTGACGGCAATAATGTTTGTTTTTGAAAAATGACCAGCAAATTCAGAATCCTTGCAATTTTTGCCTTAAAGACAGTCGTTGAGCACAGAATCCCGACTGAAGTTAGAGATTTTCGAGGCTTAGGGCCTAAAAATTCTAAAATTGACCAGATAAGGGCGTGGTGGGCTCTGATGTGCCCAGGACTCAGCTATCTTTTTAAAAAAGGTCTCGTTGAGACAGTGGAAAACAGAAAAGTTATGGTCAAAATTTGTTTGTCACATTATAATGTCGGACCCTGTATAATCATTCTGATATCTGGTATCTGTTTATTAAGAAATTAGTAAAATGGATTTGAAAAAATGAATTTTCAAAAATTTTGCAATATTTCCTTCCACATTACCTTTTTTTCTCTCCTTGCAGATGAAGTGAAGACCAGCATAAGCTTGACGTATATCTCTGTTATTGTTGGTTTCATCAGTCTGACGACTACTTGGAGAATGGTGTGCCTGCTTGCTTGCCTCACACTTCACCAGGCACACATCCACTTTGTCATAAGCACTTTAAATTTGATTCTAATAATGATTTTCTACTTTGAGGAGGGAGTAGGAAATGACATTGCTAAATCGACATTATTTTTTAGATTTTCGATGTTTTTGAAAAAAGTACTAATTTCTTGAAGATCTTTTTTAATTCAGAAATCCGCAGCAATCAAACTGTTAAAGAACAGGCTGATAAGGACGCCAGATCTGGATAACGTTTGAATTCCTGAACCTGGTAAATACACTTAACTTTGTCGTCGTTGAGAATGCCATCCCCTTTGCATTTATTGTAAAGACCAACTCGCAGATCTGGTTGAAAAGAATAAGGGTGTAATTAGGCTCCCCATTTCCATTGCTGCTTCGCTCAAAAAACGAGTTTTTGGTCATGGCCACAATGCTTTTGCCGAAACCGCCATTGCCAACTGCTGTGGTTTTGAAGAATGGAGTGGAGTCAATCAACTTAATTTGCAAGTTTATAGTAAAATTTATGGTCCAATTTCGTTATATCCAGGCTGAGGGAGGAAATCTGTTTATTAAGAAATCATTAGTCATTAGTAAAAATGGTATTGTATCTGTTTATTAAGATCTTGTTGAAAAAAGTAAGGGTGTAATTAGAATACAGTGTCGGCTTTTTACTTATATATTAACAGGTACTTTATTCATTTAAAGCCATTCTGATTATATATAAGATTATATATTATTAAAAAAAGGGTTAAACTTTACTTGACCTCCCCACCACGGCTGACCCATTTTTTAGAGGAATTTTTCTAAACCAACTGCATATTCGTGTTGCTTGATCCCGAGGTGTTTAACTTAATAGTTTTTAACTCTCAAGCCCCCTTACGGGGGCACGCATCTCTAACTCTCAAGCCCTTACGGGGGCTTGAGAGTTAGAGTAATTGAGTTAGAGTAACTTGAGAGTCAAGTAAAGTGTTACCGAAAAAAGCAAAACTACCGTCTGCATTTCAGTAATACACGAACCAGCACATTGGTTGCCGTGGTCAATAGGGTCATTGCCTCTGAATAATGCGATTCCCGAAAAAATTTGAGACAAAAGAAAAAGTATACAGAAATTAATTGATGAGCAGCAACAAATAGGCATAAGTGTGGATTTTAAAAGCAAACGAAACATGTCGTTTTCCCAAAAGAAAATTGTCACAAATTTTATGGGTGCTTGTTTTTTACAGCGAGTCCACCACTTGATGGTAACTGAAGTAACAAAGCGAGAAATGACAAATTACTCACGACATTTAGTGCTTTGAGTTGCTTGGTTTTTAACTAAAAATATTACAAGGAAAGTTTTTAGCGCACTATGAAAAGGGTGCACTACACCAAGGGTTGACTAAGCTCTATCCTCAGTAATTTAAAAACTAGAATTTAAAAAATTTTCGAAAAACTGTTTAGTAAAACTGTGGAAATAAGTATACCCAATCAAAATGGCCTGAGAATAAAAAGTCACCATTTTCGACTCGCGAGTAATTGGCTCGTGATTTGCAATTCGCGGGAGTCTGAGTGGGCTTTTAACAAGATTTTAACTGTTTTACTGTTTATATTACTAAACTACCGCTACTAAACAGGTTTTCGCAACATTTTCGCGTGTTGCAAGCTGCCTAAAAAGTTTTGCAGATACCACATTCAGCCTTTACATTTGTAATTTTTTCAAACAAAATTTTATGATCTGACCACAGCAAGGCGAACCTTGAGATCGACTCAAAACATTTGTTTTTTTTTTTCTTATTTTTTCCATTAATCATAGGCTTAGAACTTTTATTTAGCCTTTAAAAACAACAAAAACCACAAAAAGTCAAGTGTAACTCTAAAAAGACGAATTACAGCTCCGACTTCTTGCCCTCTTTCTTTGCCGAGCCAGATTTTTTCTCTTCTTTTTTTGTTTTTTCTTTTTCATCCTTGTTACCGGCCTTTTCCTGTGTGGGTTTCCGCTCCTCTTGAATGTCTGGATTGGAATTGGGCTCCTCACTTGGTTTCTTTGGCTTTGTATGTTGAGGGCCTTGAGGAGAATCACCTTTGGGTTTGGTAGCTGGCGGCTTCTTTGGTTTCAAACCTTCTCCTTTTTTTGGCTCATTTACTTCTATGCCGAAATGAGCCAACACTTCTTTCATTGAATTGAGAATATCAGCTGGTGAGGAGTAGTAGTAGGCATAGTTCTTGTACTCAGCCTTTTTGTTCTTAACTTGCAATAGAGGGTCTCCGTTTTTGTCTAAAATTTACATGTGTTTTGCAGTTTTGATGATAAAAGTGAGTATGATTGACCTAGAAAAAGAAGCCGAGGAATATATTTGCCGTCTGGTCGGTATTCCTCTTCAAAAGGCTCGTCATCATCAGCCGTGTTGACCATGACAAAGTTTTCACTGAGACGTTTGAAAGCTTTTCTTGCATTTGACTGCTGCATGCTTTTTTTCAAGGCTAAAGTTGATTTAACTTAGGAACTTTTCTACTTTTGTTAGGAAAGCCTGAATACATGGATGTATTTAGTCAGCAAGTAGTCAAAACGATTAGACTTTGGGTAAGCCTTTTGGATCTTTTGTAGTTTATTATCCAAAATACCTTCATTTTTGTATATATCAATTATTTGAAAACACTTAGATTACAAGGTTATACGCTGAGTCTCGGGTAACCTACGCTGGCCTACCCTAAGCCTAAAGCTTAGTTGTCAAGGTTCTTTTATTGGAGTCAATTCAAGAAAAATGTGGGCGCATAACCAATAATAACCAAAAATTTTTATGCCAGAAACAAAAGAAGAAGAAAAGTAAAAAATATTAAACTATAAAGAAGAAAAAAAAGTTAAAGGATTTACTTTTAAAGTTTTATACCACAGATCTAAATAACACAAATTTAAATAAACATTTGTCAAAAATTTGAATTTTTAGAGTGTGTGCTTTCGAGTTGGGTGGTGTTTTATATGACACTAATATTTTTTGGTGGGAGGCGTTGGGGATTTGTACGCATTCGTACGTAAGCTTTTGGCAACTCACATTTGCAAGCATGGCACCATGTTTTGTGTATTAACAAGAAAATGGGCTTGTTAACTTCCAAAGCTGTTTCCACTGCGTCCTCCCATTTCACCCAGGCGATATCTTCGCCAAATCCTCAAATTTAATACATTTTAATTAAATATTACAAACTTTAATCAAAAACTTATTCTAATGTAAAAACCTGCCATTAGACAACGGATTTTGGTAGATTTCTGTTAGATCTAATTTATCTGCTGATGCAGCCAAATCTACTGCAAGTAGAAATATACCAACTAATGCCAGCCTCAAACAGGCCATTTTGACTCTGAAATAAACACAAATAATTGATTGAAAATCCTAAAATCAATGTGCTGAAATAACAATACCCTTAAGAGAGAAAAGAATTTTTTCTTCTCTGAAAGGATGGAATATATAGATGAAAGTAGCGCAAGTTCAACCCTTTTTCTCTTAGATAATTTTAGAGAGACATGCGCTCCTCCTTCTTATGAGGAGAATCGACCTTGACACAGGCGTAAGGGCACTGCTTGATGCAGGCTCTCACACTTCTTGGAGATAGAAAGAACATATTGGTGAGAGATCATCTAGAAAATTCTCTCACGCAGAACAGCTTCTTCTGGTTTTTCTCTTGTGTGCACGTGTCATACTACTGCAAAACGAGAAATTTTGAGCAGAAATGTTAGACTCAACTCACGTGCATTCAAAAACATCCAAGCTATAATGGCAAGGAATAGACTAAATCTTTTAAAAGATTGATTTATTTTCAGTCCCAGCTGAAATTCATAGAAAGTTGTACGTTGTAAGCAGCATAAAAAAAGCTTGGCATTACGCTGTAACTCAGTTCGAGAACTACAAAGCCCTTGTTAAAAATTATTTATTGGATTTCAGCGTGCTGAGATATGATTATTTCAAGGAAGGCAATTTGCTTGAAAAATGACCGAAACGGAAAAATGTTCAGCAAAACTGGGATTCTGGTCATCATTTTCAAGAAAAATTATTTTGTTTGAAAGGAACATATCTCAGCAGTGTTAAAGCAGCACCCTGATATACAATAAATAAAGAAATGAATAAGATTCCATTTGACGACACCTCTGGGACCCCCTTGGATGTCTTAAAATCGATAGTTGATTGCATACAAATGAAAAAAACCAAGGCTGAAAATGAGAACTAAAGAAAAAATTACCAAAGGCCTAAGCCATAAGACGACAGCAAAGGCAGAAAAGAAAGACAGAATTTATACCAGTACAAGTTTTTTTAATAGAATAGTACATCAGTCTAAGAAAAAAAAAATTAATTACAAACAACAAAAATGGGCACACCAACTCACCAACCAAAATTTCTTAACGCCAAAACTGGCCCACAGAAAAAAAAATTCCCCAACGGGACAAACTACCCAGTTAAAGAAGAGGTCGAAAAAGAACGTCAAATATTACTGAGAATAGAAAAAATATCAAAGAATGCCTGAAGAGAAATCTAAGAAGCAAATGTTGAAAGAACAAGTGTTGCCATGGGCCCAAAATAATTTCGATCGCAAATTATTTTGGGCCCATGGCAACAACACGGCGCGCCTTCTCATTGAGTTGAAGAAGCACGAAATTGGATCGCAGAAAACTTTTCAGACACTATCAAAGTCGACATAAGCAAGAAGCGTCCCATCGGTGATTGGCCTCCGAATTCTCCAGATCTAAATCCGTTAGATTATTCAACATGGGCGATCCTTGAGTCAAAAGCGTGCGCAAAGCCTCATAAGTTTATTTAGTCGTTAAAGAAGCCCTTAGTAATGCCAAAATTGCAATTTTTGGATGGCTTCTCATGGTTTGCTCTAATTTCATGGTAAGAAAGCATAGAGGCCTATTCTCAGGGATTAGAATAAATTTAACAGTAACAGTTGCATATTACTTAAAACACTCTAAATAGTTATTTAGAGTTAAACGCGATGTCTTGGGGTACATTCAACCACATGTATAGTACTGCTCTCAGCCACATTATTGTCAATAAGTTCTATATTTATATGTTCTATGTTTATTAGATTTGTTTGTCCGTTGTCTTCTTTCAAACAATAAGTTGCAGCATCCAATCCAAGAATGTTTAAAATATCCAAAGGAGTGGTTTTGTCCGTATAAGGAACTTTGATTCGATTACCGTCGTACATAACCATAATTTCTGTTTCGAAACCAATGAGCACATTTCCACAGCCATGTTCAATTTCAAATGCACTAATTGGAAGATCAGTAGACTTATTCCTAGTCCATTTGTCTAAAGTGTACTCTTTACTAGTGCAATACATAACAATTGTCATCATACCATTGTCTTTCAACTGCAGCTTTGTGTAACCGATGTTTATATCATTAGCTATTGTTATCAGTAGTTTATGCAATGGTGCCTCATCATAAATGTTCACAACTGCGAAAAAGCGGCCGCATATATATGTAACTTTTAAGTTAGCGATTCTAAAGAAATAGATGATAAATGTGTCAGTTTCTGGTGTCTCAAGTCCTCCCAAAAGCCCCCAAAACTGCCTTACGGTGCCGCAAAAAATGATTTTTTTGCCCTGGTCCCCTGTTGATTTTTACAACTAAGCCTTAGGCTTAAGGTAGGCCATCGTAGATTGCAAAAATCCATCGTAGGTTAACCAATACTCAGTGTACACCCTGTTTTACTCAGGTTTATATGTTCACAGCTAACCTAGGCTAACTGATTTTACTATTTGGGCGTGAATTAAAAACACCCTAGAGTGTTAAATGACTAATAAGCTGTAAATAAGTTACTTTGAGTATGCTTCTGAAGTTATAGTAGGTGTTGGTAGATGTGTGGCTTCTGGACGTGAAACTACAAGCAGATGACCACTGATATCAACAGGCGTTAGCTGAACAACTTCCCCAAAATGATGGTTCTGATCATCTTCAGATTGTATGGCTAGAGGGTGTCTGTCACATTTTTGCAGGTCTTTGAGATAGTAATCGCTTGGATTTAATTTAGATTCTTTAAAAGCCTCTTTTAAGACGGTCAGAGGAGTAGATTCATGCGTATAATCTACCATTATGAAATCATTTCCATTTATGTAGGTTGTATATACCTTTATTTGGCCTTTAAAATAAACAGTTGCTTTTATTTTTCTTGTAATTCTTTTTCCAGTAATTTCACTGTCACTGATATAAGCAAAATCACACATATGCGTTAGTTGAGAAGCATCTTCCCAGGTATACTCACGCTCTTCTATTATTTTACCTTTGAAACGTATTTTTATGCTCTTCGGATTCACACGCACTCTGCTAGCTATTTCTTGTAGTAAATCAACCATTCTAGCTTCCACATCAACAGTTACATTAAAGGTAGTGATGCCACAAGATATAACAAAAGATAAGATGTTGCCTCTTAAAAATATGGTTTTTAGTTTTTAATCAGGTGGCCAAAATACCTTACTTTTTGTATTCTTCTGGAATTATAGAAACTTTTGGTGGATGTTTGGCTTCTGTACGTTTAACGATAGCAAGATGACCACGAATATGATAAGGGGTTAGGTCAGCAGCTTTTAGAGAATCCTCTGATTGCTTGGCTAGAGGGTGTCTGTCACATTGTTGCAGGTCTTTGAGATAGTAATCGCTAGGATCTAATCCACGAGACGCTAAGACATCCGAAGCAGTAATGTCTTGAGTATATTTTACTATTTTGTGTTCATTGTCCTTGTACACTTTTATGTGGTCGTCGAAACTAACAGACAAATGTCTGGTATAGCATATATTTTTTATGGGCATGACTAAGTGCTTAGTATCAAACGTATTATAAACACTATTTCTCACTGAAAAGAACCATTTTAAAAATGGCATTTTTACGATTCAACTGACAAGAAAAAAATATTGGCGTTACTTGCATAAAACATATCCCCCCCCCCCAAAAAAATTTTTTATTAATTTTTTAATTGATTTTTTTAGTGTAATTTTATGTGCTGAGTTCAAAAATTGAACATAGTTTTGTTAACTGGGGCCTACCGCATAAAGAAGCTCTGGTATGCATGTTTTATGCATCCAGAGTCACTTTCGAATGATTTATGTCTCAGGTATGTGTGTGTGCGCATCTCAACCCCAAGCTCCCGTAGCCCCCGGAGTGGCCGTAGGAGGCTTGAAGGGTTAGAAGGGTTGGTGTTTAGAAAAAAGTTGATTTGGGGGAGGGTGTGTGCAAGTAGCGTCAAAATATTTTACCTCTACAAACCAAACGCAGCTTTTTCCAATGCACATGCACTTTGCTAGCCATGATTTGTAGAAAATAAACCAATGTAGTTTGTTCATTTATATCTACGTAATAGGCAGTGTTGCCGCATTTCACCCCCACGGTCCTAGGCACTGTTCTAAAAAAAATTGTTAATTACTAACTTTTGATGTCTTAAAGTACTGTTGGACGATCCAACAATAGAAAATCTATTGCTACTAACCTACTAAACCTGCACTGGTTTAGTCTACCTACTTTACCTTCAAAGAGTATGTGAGATGAATCCGAGCAATACTCTTCAGAAATAAATGGATCTTGTCCTAGAATGAGTACTGATTTAATACCTCGGTCCCCCCTCCTCTCCTGTTTTAGACCCTCTTAAGCATTTCTAATACGCTAAAATCCATGAAAAAAACTATTTTCTCGTCACAGAAAATCGGTTTTTGGAAGTCGACAATTTCCATATTTTGCCTGGGGGAACCAAGGTAAACAGACTTATAAATGGTATTTTCTGACCACAGGTACAGCACTTAGACATACATCTAAGCCTTTGGCTTAGAGTAGGCTAGCCTAGGTTAGCTAAGATCCCAGGTACAGCCGAACTTCGATAACACGTCACTGCGACAACCCGTCACCCTCGCTAACCCGTCACCCCAAGCTTAATTAGGTCGACCGGCAAATAAATCCCACAGATTTTGCCCTGAATAACCCGTCACCTCGACAGTGGGTGAGGGCACTTGAAAATATTCTTTTTTATTCTTTTTAAGCGGTTCTGATTTTAAATGTTTACTTTCCTTTACCTCTCAACCAAGAAAATCACTACAATGAGCAAAATAAGCGGTGCCACTTGCATCACAAACTAAACAGGATACTTTGACAAGCAGTCTATTCAACAAAGGTATTAAAAGATTTGAGACTTCAAAAGAATAGACTGGGTAGCATCACAACTATAATAAATACAAGGTGTTTCAAAAAATTCGCAGGATTTAAAATGGCCATAATTTTTTTTAGACCGTTTTTCAAATTTCTGTTTTGACAGATCGATTTTTCTCGACGACAATATTTATTTTTTGTATCTAACTTAAAAAAGAAATTTTGAACAATTTTTCGATTTTTGCTTTGGTCCCCCCTCTGGTCCAAAAATGACCGTAAATTTTGCCTAGGAATTTTACACAGGAATTTTAAAATTTGAGTAACTAATGATTAGAAAAGGGATTTTTATCAGATTGTTCGTGTGTTAAGTGAAAAACAAATATTGTCGTCGAGAAAAATCGATTTGTCGAAACAGAAATTCGAAAAACGGCTAGGAAAAAAAATTATGGTCATTTTAAATCCTGCGAATTGATCGAAACACTCTATACAACATGTATACTGAAAATTATGAGAAGAATCAATCTATTTATGCAAGCATGCATGCATGCAGGCTGCTGTTGTATACCTACAGCTAGGGCGAATGCAAAAAAAGCACAGCCTGCTTGTATTGCTCTCGCCTATGTGGAGGTCTATGCCAAGCATATGGAGCAAGAGATGAAGCCTATCAACATGCAAGCAATAGCTTCTTATGTGTCATTCCTATCAACAACAGGTGCCTTTTGCATTGTCGTATACGAATACGCAGCAAAAAAAAAATGGCGTAAATTTAAAAAAAATCGTGCAAAATGTGCAAGGTGACGGCTTACTAAAGATCATTTTCTTTGTCTGTGATGGATATCCAGTTCGACTAAAAGTGAAATTACAAAGACCAAGAAATACCCCATAAAACGGGAATTCACTCCCGCCAAACCTTATTTTTTAACTTTTTTAAAAATATTCACCAAGTTTTTCTGCGATGACTAAAAAAAAGAGACACAGATGCATAGAGAACAAGTTATTTGCTAAATCATTTTGTTGCATCCAAAAGAAGTCAAGTAAGCGACAATAAAGAGATGAGCTAATAGGGAAAAGGAGGAAATATTAATTAATCCTGCTGCAAATCCATGAATCTAGGTAAAACAGGTTTGGTCTGATCCTAAATTAAGCTATTGCAAAGCACAAAAACAACAACATTTGTCATTAGATTCAGTTTTTTCCAGTGCTGTTGTGTATGACCAAGTTTCATTTTAATGGCAACAAAAAATTGTATTTAAAACTTTTATTTTCCAATCTACTTTTACTAAGACCTTTAAACAATGGTAAATTTAACCAGTTCTATACTTCCATGGCCTTCTTACTTCACAATTTCGAGCTTAAGAATTTTGGGCTCTATTTTAATATCTAGGCCATTTTCTTCCTTAGTCCTCCAGCTGTTTTTCACTCATGTTTCATACCCAAACTCAGCCTTTGTCGTCGTCTCAGATCGTGGAGCCAGCGTATATCTATATTGTGTGTGCGCGTATACGCTGGGCCTACGTTCAAAGCCTAAGGATATCAACTTTGTGTTAATTTCAACTACTTAAATTTTATATACAAAAATAAAATTGTGTTTTAGGGAGATGAGAGAAAATCTCTTCCAAAACCTCTTAATAATAGTCTTTATTTATGCTAGCAGTATTCTCCCGGTCAACTCCGTAGACATAGTCTCGCCGGTTCAGCCGTCCATACCTCCAGCATCTCTCTCTCTGGATGTCCATCCCGACGCCCAAAGTCAGGAGAAATCTCATCGACATTCAGTTAACCAATTAGAACCTGATTTAGCCAGCTCAATCTTTGATCAGCCGACACTCCGTAAAGCAGCTAGTCTAGCAACCGCAGTTGCCAACCCCAACAATAAAAACCCGTTGGAGAGGACAACCACAATACCTAATACTAATCCCCGCCATTTGGATGCTGGTAGTGTAGTGCCAAGGAGAATGAGGGCAGCGGTATTAGTGCTGCAGCCAGCTGTCAAATTTTCAGAATATGATGGTCTAAATGCTGACTTCAACGTGGATGCGCAAGAAACTAATCTTCAAAAAGAAGAGAGTGTGCAGTTAACCAACAACACTGCTGAAGCCAAAGTTCAAGTGCTCAGCAACAGTGATGTGGCAGAGGTGATTGATTTGGAGGCAGACAATAAAGAGAGATCCAATGTCAGTACGCTGGACAAGGAAAATGACTCTCAGGTGGGTGCTTAAACCAGTAGTCTTCGGATACATATGTAATGGTTAAGCCATTGAAAGTTTGGCGCTACTCGGTTATACCCTCCCCCAAATCAATTTTTATAAAAGTATTTTAAAACCATTTCCAAGTATAATTTGTGCTTTAAAAAAAAAATATTATTTGAAAAGGGTTGAGGGCTGTATTGGAATGAGAAGGGAAAATAATAGGGCCACCTTATAAAAGGGCTACTCAACCATTTTTTATTGGGAAGAAGAGCTGTATAAGGGAGGGGAAGGGACAAGTAAGGACAATACAGCCCTTTTTCTCCTATAAGTAATTATTTTGGCCTCTTTTTAGCGAAATTGTTACTTAAAAATGGTTTTGAAGCACTTTTGGAAGAATCGATTTTTTTTTCTGGGGGGAATGTAAGGGGGACCTGTAAGGAATTTACCTACTGGCGAAAAAAGAACCGAATGCAATTTAAAAGACACAAGCTAACTTTTGTTTAATAAAATCGGCATTTACATGAACTGGCTTTTGGATAAATTGCAAATGACCCTTTAGGAAAGTATAAATCTTTTAAAAAATTAGGATGTTCAACCCTGTTTTAGAGCCTTGGAGAAAGCTACAAAGAAATTGAAGATATGGCAAAAATATTTCAAAAATTTTTGTTCCTTCTTGCAGGCTTCCATTCAAAAAGCACAGGATACACACAAGCAATTGCTTGCAAAACTAGACAAAGAGACATCTTCTACTACTTCCACGTCTACTGAGTCTCCAGCAAGCACTAAAACAAGTTCAACTCCTTCTGAATCAACCGCCGCATCACAAGCAGTCCAAAATGAAAGCCACATATTTTCAGTCAGCACCACTCAGCTTCCTGAGACTACAACAATCTCTTATATGCCAGACAACTCAAGTACAACTCTTCTTCTTACACAATCTACAACTACTGGTTTGAACTTAAACGAAAGTAGGAGCGCTTCTCCGATCACTAGCACAACCCAAGATGCTTTCACAACCACAGCAGTATCATCAGTAAAAAAGTGGCCAGAAATGCATACTATTGTTGCCAAGCCAGAAGATGTTAAGTTAGTAGTTGTAGATGACAGCGCAACTTTTGCACCAACCATTCTTCTTGACAGATCAGTCCAAAAGCACAGGTCTCTTATCTCCAATTTTGTTAGACCCGTTGTGCCCCAACAGGTTTGGACAGTAGGTTTTGATGTTTTATCAAAACTACTGCTTGCATTTATTTTGAGACTTAGAACGCTGCAAATGGGCGCTCAAATTTACATGAGGCATAAATTAGTTCCATCGTGGAATAGTAGGGATTTTGCCTTGATCCCCTCGTGACTGAAAATATGTTTAAAACATTTGTAATCAACTTTCATACGCGAGAACGATGAAAAAGTCGGGTTTTTTATGGGTTAGTCAGGAGCTTTTTTCAAAATTTCTAAAAATGGATTTATTATGGATATAAGAAAAGCCCAAAGCTTGTCCAAGAACTTTTAAAACACTCTTTAGTTAGAATTATTCAACTTTTGTGTTTCAGCAACTTTCTACCCGAGTTAAACGTGATGGCGTCAAGCAAATCCGAGTCATCCATAGTCGCGATTCTCCCCCTTCCTCTAACATCCAGTCCACAGCGGCTCCTGTAACAACAACAACCACAAAAGCTCGTACTCAATTCCGCATCATAGAAAGTGGGGAAAGAGAAGTGGTGGATAGGTCCCAACTCAAGATTGCACTCAAACTAGTGCCTTCTACTGTTGCCCCTCCAACCACCGATTTCCTTGTAGAAAAAAAAGTGTCAGATCCTCAAAATAGACAGACTTTTAACTCAGACGATTTCCTTAAAGATTTGCCAGTCTCCAACAATGCCAAAAAGGATGGGGCAGAAGCTTTGGTTGGCACTGAAGGAGGTTCTGACAAAGATTTGGGAATAGAGAGAGTTGGCTCTACACCTTCTTCTGACTCTAATTCAGGAGTCAGACAGCCCGAATCAGCTGTTCAGAGTGCTCCTCAATTGCAGTTGAACCACTACTACATTGGAAGAAAAAAGTTTGTGGTCAAAAGTATTCCAATTGATTGGTGGCAACAACAACAACAGCAATTGGCTATGGCCCAACAACAACAAGCTTCTTTGAGACAACAGCAGCAACCACAACAATTTTTACCACCACTACTTTCCAGTGTGCGCTCAGGAGCTGTTTCAACAAGCCATAGTGGAAGAGAAGTGGATGCGGACATATCTCCAAGGACACAAACCGGAGGTCCAGAACAAAGTAAGACGGGCAAAGCTAATTTTTTTGCTCTTTTATTAGTCTTACAAATAAATAATGTTAATAAGGTTTGATAAAAAAGTATTGAATAGATAGTGGTGCTGAATCCAAGTTACAAAAATTTCACCAAAAATAAGTTGTTTTCGAAAAATTATATGAGGCAAGCATATGTGGGCTTGCTACCAAAACCAACGGATAAATAAAATGACTATATCCCAGCGTGCTCGTTTTTTAATTAAATTCTACTTGATACCATTAAAACACCCAATGAATTCTACGTTGAATGGCAGCTCAAATACGATTTTTTATAGCCCTCCTCAAACTCACACGCAACATGACTTGCGAATCAAAATTACACTGGAGTTTCGCGAGTCAACTTTTTTGACTCGCGAGTCTAGCAGTCATGTAACATGGTTATATAGTAGTTTATAGTGGGGTAAAAGCATTTTTTGTCGTTTGTCAATATTTCCATTCACCATCTTTGCCGTCAACATTTTACTGAAAAGCTTATGGGTGTGAAGAAGACTGGTGTATCATACAAAAATTTAATTCTAATTCACAGCTTCCTCAAGCCGACTAGAAAGAGTCAAAACTGAGCAGTTGAATGTTTTGCGCATCTTCGATAACCAAAGAACTACTATGAAAGGTTCTCCAACAAACTTACCTAGCACATCCACAACACCAATGTTCCGCAATGCGTTTACTAATGTTCGTGAGGAAATTTCAGCCACTCCTTTGCCTGCAATAATCATGTAAACCAGTTTCTAACAACCTAAGTATTGTACTTAAAAAGTTTTTGTTACAGAACACCTAAACCAGAAACACGTGAACATGTGAAAATGATAGATGGTGAGTTGTACGATGAAGTGGGTGAGACTGAGCCCAAGCCAGCTACTAAATCAATTGGAGCCGAGAAAAGAGCTAGACGCTTTAGTGCTGTGCCTATTCCAGCCAGTTCTGAGGAGAATACTCCACTCAGACTTGTCAAATTACCGATAGAAAACAGTAGAAAAAGGGATCTACCAGCTGAAGACTTTGCACTCAACCGAGAGTCGCCCCACTCCAAACCTGCCAATGAAGCATTTATTGTAAGTGACAAAAACAACAATAAGCCTAAGAAAAAATCAAATCAATAATTTTTAGAAAAAAGTGGTTGGATCAGTCTCTCGTAACTAATTAACTTAATGCTGCACTTCTTCTACAATTTTTTGGTGAATAGAAAATAGGATAAGTAGAATTTTCTTTTGTAAAAAAATTACTTAAGATGTTTACTAAATGAAGTGCTTGATTTGGGAAATATTTGTTTAGTTTGCATAGTATGAAAAAAAAAATACATTTCAGTACCGCTATGTCCAATAACTTTTCGCCAATTTTTTTCAATCTTTCGTTAAAATTTAGTTCAAAATTAATTAGGAAAAAAGACTAAAGCAAAAAAAACAGACCTTAGCCATCTTGATCAGGTCCAAATAAATAGTGCCATAAGGTTGTTGCATATGTTAATAAAGCTCTCAAACAGTCACTTTTGCCTCCTCTTCGACAAGAGTTAGAATCGTATCCTCGACAAAATTATCTGGTCGTCTAGTTTGCTTATCATTTTCCTCCCCAGAAATCAAATTTTCCAAAAGTGCTTAAAACTGTTTTTAAGTAAGAATTTTGTTACACGGAGGGCAAAATAGTAACTTAGAGGGAAAAGAAAAAGCGCCGTCCTTAATCTTATCTTTCTTTTAGATATTACAAAACAGCCCATCTTCTTTATGCTATTTATGTAATATACACAGTGGTTTTGTTCCATACTCTTAATTTCTTGCCGACATGAATCATTTTCCAGCCGCCAGATTAATTTTTCTCTTACAGTCTAATCGAACTTTCTGGAATTAACTCCAAAAATTCACGTTTAAAATTTTGGCAAGAAAATAGCGCTAGCTCTCTTAAAATTTCTGCTCGAGACAAGCTTTGTCCAGACTGAGCATCAGCTCATTTCCTTCACATTTGGGACGGTCAAGATAGGAAAAAGTGTTTGTGTGCTTTTACTTTCTCCTCGATCACTTATCATTCCCTCTTTTTTGATTGCTCTACTCCTTTAAGTCTTTCTTATAAACTTTACCTTTATTCTGATACTTTTAAAAGTTTCACGCATCGTCAATTAGCGATACACTCGACCTTAAATTTTGATGCACACCCATTTTCAAGCTAGCTCTGCACTAAATAGAAAATTTGGCTTTTTAAGATCAAAAGTTTGGTGTTCGCACTTCGTTTGACTAACATGGGCCGATGCTCATCACATTCTTTTGTAAATTAAATGCATAATGCTCGTCTAAATAAAGTAGGGAGACATGTATACAAACGACCTTCTCATTTATATTTGTGTTTGAATGGGAAAGTTTCCAACTTTGTGATGTTTAGCGACTTCCCTGTGGAATTCGACTTGTCTCTGTCTCTAACTGAATAATCATTCTTCGTATTATGGATAGGTGTTAGTAAGCTAAATATTCAGCTAAGCCAACAGTTGCCATAAATTGAAGCAGCAATATGGAGTACGGAATTAATACCAGCAACAAATTTGCTTTTTTGGGAGGCGATGGTGAGTTGTTTTATTTATCGAAAACCCAAGTGCCAATACCATTGAACCAATTTTCAGAAGATGTGCATGATCCAGCCGAGATTCTCGCCAGGGCTGAACTTGCTCGGGAAAAGGCCAAGGCTGCTGGTCCAAAGACAGCGATGAAGAAGCCAGTTGTGCCTATGGCTGTTGAGAAGAAGGTCATCATTGCGCCGTCAGGTTAGTTAGCTTTACAACCTGCGCAATTTAAATTATACCAAAAACAAAATCGGGTCGCCAAAAGTGGGTCAGACGAAATCGGGTCAGAACATTTATCCGGGTTTTTGGAATCGCAGCAAGGTGGTAGTCCTTGCTCTCAGTCTTATTTTATTATTTATTTTTTCCAAAGCTTTGTTTTCTCTCTTCTGTTCACGGATAACATGCGCTGGCCAACCCTAAGCCCGAGGCTTAGTTGCAAAACTTTTTCTAATACACTTTAGCCCCCTTTTTTCCCTGTTTCGGTTTGTGTTGCAAGGAACCTTCATAAGTTTAGTTGTTTGTCCGTGTGCACCAAACGAACCAAATGGATGTCCACTTGGTGTGAAATTTTTTTTCTTACTTTTAGGCACTCAAATTATTTTTTCTGTACTAATTCTTAAGCCTAAAGAAGGTTTGACAAGGGTGGGTTACCGTTTTATAGACTTTTTTTCGACTTTTCCAAAAAATTAAAAAGCACTACGTAAGACGGTATTTTAACTCTGTCAAATCTAAAGTCTCAAAAAATAGGTGAATCAATCTACAATAATAGACCAGTGACTATGATCCCCTCCGGCTGACCCATTTTTGAGAAGAATTTTTCCAAACCAATTGCATATTCGTGTTTTTCGACCCCGATTTTCACGGGAAATCGTTAACAGATTCTGTGAAAGTAAAAAAAAAAATTTGGGTTTTGTTTGGTCTCCCTTTTGCATCATGAGAAAATAAAAAATTTTTAAAAAGCAATTTTTGGCACCAAAACCAATTTTGTGGAGCTAATGGCGTATAAAGCAGTGAAAGGTGATAGAGCAATTAACGCTTTTTTTCTTTTTACAGCCAACAAGGAGAATGTTGATGTGCGTCGCAATCAGCCAAGGAAAGATCAGTCATACCGTGGACACCCTGGAAGTGGTGGTGGGGGTTTTGAACGCAAAGACCGTGGACCAAGAGGACCTCGGTCTAACCAGAACAACGAGGTTTCCAGCTTTCAAACTTACTTCTTGATGTCTACTCACATTATTTGTCTTAGAACTCGACTGTCCCCAACTCTGGAGATGCAATCAGCGATCGTTTTGGTGAGAACCGCCCTCCTCGTCAGCCAAGAGGTCAAAACTTTGAGCGTCGTAACAATGGCGGAGGTGACGGCCAAAACCGCGATAGCTTTGGCAGAACAGGTGCAGGCTTTGGGGGAAACCAGGGAGGCTGGCAAAGAAGTGGAGGAGAACACGGTGGTCCTCGAGGAGGTGGTCCAAGAATACCGAGAAAGTGGGTTACAGCTTGTACTTTTGCTTTTTCTGTTTTAACAACAAAGTTTTCTCTGACTTTCTTCAACCAAATTCATTTATATGACATGCGGGGTGGGGGTATGTGGTTATAATCCAGTAGAGTCGAATCTTTGATAACTAAGCCTTTAGGTTGATTAATTTATGTACTTTAAAAATGTTTAATTTAGAAATGGGTTTTATTATGAATAACCAGATTTGAAAACCCCTTCAATAACAAAAATTTTCTTCAAGCAAACGTTTTAATTGAAGGTTGGTGCTCTCTGCTCTTCCCACCCTGTCTATTTTTGGGAATGAACATTTAAAATTTAATTTTTAAAATCCTTAGAGAAAACTTAATCAAAACCAATTTTTAGTGAGCACGCTACTGTAGGGGACAACAATGTGCCATTGGACGTGGATGGCCAGCCCTTCAACCGTCCACCAAACAATCTAGGACGTGCTGCTCGAGGCCCTCGCAATGGTCCTGGTCCACGAGCCGATCGCATAAGTGGCTCCGACAAGACTGGAGTTCGTGCTATGCCCAAGAAGGTGATCCCAAACGCAAACTTAAATTTAATTAAATTTAAGCCTAAAGAAATATCTAATTTAGGACGGCTTTGGTAAAGGGAATTGGGGTACTGACAAGGACGATTTAGCCGGAGAGACTGAGCCCACCATCGATGGAGACTTGAACAAGACCACTAATAGTGATGGAGCTGGCTTGGAGAAAAACATCAACGATACTGCCGAGCACACCGATGGACAGGAAGATGTGCAGCCTGAGGAGGTTGTTAGCGTTATTTTATTTATAGTTAGTTATAAATTGTTAACTAATTAAGGAGAAGATCCGTGAGCTTACTTTGGAAGAGTGGAAAGCCCAACAAAAGAGCCAAAAGCCAAGCTTCAATGTGCGCCAGGCCGGTGAAGGAGGCGACCAGAAGATTTACCAAAAGTTGGTACTTGTAAAACCATTGATCGGCAAGGATGATGAAACGGCTGAGGAAGAGGAGGAAGGCAACCAAATCGTCAGTTTTCAATTATCTTGAAAAAAACTTGAACACGATTTTTGAATCGGAAAACTACTTTAGAGTAAATAGGGTAAAGAATACACAGGGTTGCGCAACTTTTTTAAACTTTTTTGTTTTTGCCATAACTTTTCAAATTTACAATATTTTTGTGTGATCTATTTTTTTGCTTTATTGCTGAAGCTCTAGCAATTTGTTTGACATCAAATATGCATATAACACGTTACTAAAAACTGACCAAAAAGAGACAGATGAAGCTTCTCGTCTTTCAAAATCCTTTGAATCGATCGTCTTGACGGCATTCTTTCAATGAACCATTCCACGCACTTAACATCTTCAGGCGAATGTTGCATCTAAAATCAACAATTGGAGAAAAAAAATCAAACTTCGAGCAAATTACAATGTGACAAATATGCATGTTTGATGTCAGAGAAATTGCTAGAGTCTCAGCTACAAAGCAAACAA
>BBSZ01010155.1:0-13721 GCA_000981365.1 Subanguina moxae
ACTTTAAACCCGACTTCAGTTTACTAAACTCAAACCTTTTTTATCAAGATTTCTTAAAACATCGTCCAATCTGATCAAGTTTATATTGAGTCAGCTTCTTGAGCTGCATCGAATAGTCTTTATAGAATTTCAGATGTGGGGTATTCACCGAAATATGACCATTTTCAGACCTTAACACAACATGAGTTTAGAAAATTAAAGTTTGAGCTGAATTAACGGAAATCAAAGTGCCTTTTTTTCTAAATTATTTTTAGACGAAACACTATCATTTCTGCTGCTTTTGCCGCTATTGTGCTCTTCATCGTTGTCATAACTGTGAGTTAATTTCAGATTTATCGTTTTTGCTTGACCAACGCCACATTTAGTATCTGGTCTATCGTTGCATCAAGTATCGCAAGAAGTATGAGAAAGAAGCGCAAATGTGGGTTTTTAGTGTTTTCTTTGTGACTTTCATACTGACTCATGATACTTTGTGGCAGCGGTGTAACGTACCAAAACTAGACCATATTGGACATTTGTATTTTGGTCATACCTTTGTAACATAATTGAATTTATTTTTTATATGGTTAGAGAGTAATCATTTTTATTTCTATTTTAAGCGGTCATGCGCTTATGTGCATATCATTTTTTGTGAACGGGAATTCACATGTCCACATATATGCACATTTGATATGCTCATAGGCACATGACCACTTGAAATAAAGACAGTGATCATAGCTCTAGCAATACAAAAACAAATTCACTTACATTGTAAAAGTATTCCAAAATTCAAATGTCCGATTTTGGTACGTTACACTCCTGCTTTGTAGGCATATGCCAGACATTCCACCTCTAGATCCTGGAAAGGTCAGTTTGTTTACTGCTTAAGGTCTTTTTAAAGAAGTATGTAACGTAAAGAGAAATTATTTCTAAAAAGCTCATACCGGCTACTTCTCGTTTCAATATATATTTTTTTGGCACTTTGGTTTTTCCGCGTGCATGCGGTACAAAAAGTCTTCTCCATTTTTATTGGCTACATTGGTTTTTCTCGTTTGTGTTTTTGTTTTCAGGTGCTCTAGCCAAACGTCGTGAATGAAAATGCTTAGTATCTGTAATTAATTCGACCAATAAGATAAGTTTTTCTAGAAAAATTTTGCATTTTGACATCTTTGAACACACGTCCGATTTAAATATGTCCGAACATTGTCACTTATAAGAACAATTAGAAAACATTTTATAAACGCGAATTAGCTGGTATGTATTTTTTTTTTTGAAGAATATTTTTTCCTTACTTTACCATGCCCTTTTAAGTCACCAAAGTCTTTTCAGATCACTCAAAGGCCAAATATGAGACGTCTCAACTTGATTGCTGTAGATGAGCTAGATGACTCCAAAAACACTATTCTTGGCCAGGGCGCATTTGGAATTGTCTATGCGGTGGGCATCTCCGTTATTTTCCCCACTTAAAAGTGAATGTTTTTAGGGAAAGTGGAAGCCACCCAGTCGCAGTGGAATTTCCATCCCAGTGGCAATCAAAGCAATTAATCCATCGGAGTCTCGTCACACAACTGATGCGGTAAACTGCTCAAAAAATCTTCATTAACTACAAAAGCTTATTACTTCGCTTTAGGAAATGATGAAAGAGGTATAAATTGCTGTTTATTTTCAGGCTTTTTTTTCAATTTCACGTTGTAAATTTTAGGCAGGTCTGATGGCTTCTATTCAACATGAGCATCTTTTGCCTTTGGTTGGTATTTGTGTGGGCAAAGGAGGCATAAAGATTGTTAGTTTTGGTTTCAATGGTTTTCCCCCGTCTAATTATGCTTTTGCCCCATCAAATGTGTTCTAATTTGTTTTTCTTAGCTTTTTTAATGATAATTTCTTCACTTTTGCCCCAGCTTGTTTCTGTGGATCTCCTCTTTCTAACGTGATATCGAATAACTTGAGTTGCTCACAAAAGGTTAGAGATCAAGGTGTTTGAGCGAAAATACTTTTAACTTTACTCAAATGCCTTAATTTCCAATATTTTAAATTATATTAAGTCAGTGTATACGTTATTGAAAAGCGGAGATCCAGGCCTACATTTTGGAGAAAAAAAGTAGGAATGCTCATTAGGAAATAGTTGAGGTACATATTTTAAGAATTTGACGAAGTAAAAGCATAATTTTACGGAGGAAAACCCACAGCAATTTAGGAAATAAGTGATCTATTAAATTTTCTTATAATATTCAGATCACCATTCTACGACCACTTGGATCTTTGCTTAAGTTCCTTGACCAGCACAAACAAAGACTTGGCTCCAAGAACCTTATGCTGTATACCTTTTTGGATAAAATTTTTTAGAAAGACCCTGAACTTCTGAGATTTTTAGATACTGCTATCAAGTTTCATCTGTAATTTTTTTTATCCAATTCTTTTAATTTCTTATAAATGATCAGGAAATTTGCAGGCTATGGAATTCTTGGCAAAGAAGAAGATTGTCCACAGAGATCTGGTAAAAAAATTTCATTTATCACAAGTGTATTCATAAATAACTTTGAGGCCACTAGAAATGTGCTAGTCAAAAATATCAACCATGTAGAAGTGACTGATTTCGGGTTGGCTCAGATGCTTCAGGGCAGTGAAACAAGTGTTGTGGTAAGTGCTTGTACAATCTAAGTTTTGTGCTTAAAAACGTGTTTTAGGTCGAAGGTCGTGTGGCAGTCAAATGGCTGGCTCTCGAAAGTCTGCGGCAACAAATATACACCGAGCGCACTGATGTAAGTAAAGTCTATTCTCAATATATAAAATTTCAAGATCATTTTAGGTGTGGTCTTTTGGTGTGACTTGCTGGGAAATTCTTACCTTCGGTCAAACTCCGCCCTACAAAGAACTCGGTTTGCCGAAGGATCACAAGCTAGCTCGTGAATTGGCTTATCAGTTGGAGAAGGGCTATCGACTAAAACAACCTGCCAACTGCAGTCAAGAGTTGTATCAAGAGATGTTGAATTGTAGGCTTTGCCTTTTATTTCGCTATCAACATTCACAATTTATTTTACAGGTTGGCTAGTGGATCCAGGGAGTCGTCCAACGTTCCGACAGATCAAGGAGAGGCTTGAACTGTTCTGTCGAGCACCACACATCTATGTTCAGGCAAATAATGCGTATAAAAACACGACTTCAACTAATTTCTGTGTAATGTTTAGGAGAGACAAGCCACCCCAAGAATGGATTCTATTACAAATTCTGAGCAGAGAATGATGATTGAACGTCTTTTGCAGGACAGTGACTTCCTGGACCCAGTCAATATAGATCCCGCTGAATATGCTCTTCACAGTCCTTCTTGCGGGAATAAAGATGCAGGAGTTTTTTTCTTTTCTTCCAACACTTTAGAGACAGTGGTTAGTTTAAATACTTGGTGGCAGTCAAAAATATTAGTTTTAAAGGTTCCTGCAAGCCCACCAACACCAACGAGACCGGTATGATTTTGTTTAGTTCAGCTAACTTATGAGATTCTATGATGAAAGAGACGTAAGATTTTCAGTTGATGATTGGTGAGAAAAACAGACATGGGAGCACGGGAACCAACTCTACCCGATACAAAAGTGACCCGGTTCAGCAAAGGCACCACTTGTCTTCTACCGATGAATCTAGAATCAGTGAGTTGGAAATGGATGAAGAGGTGATTCATTCATTTTCACACAAAAATGAGTCAACAATTGCTTTTTCAGAACTATCTCATGCCGAAAGCTATTGGACACTCCATAATTGGCAGATCTATTGATGAAGAAGATGAGTCAGATCAAGCTTCGCTTTATACTCCTGTAATTGCTGACAACAAACAGGGCTTTTGCAAAGGTTGGGTACCAACATTTGGCACTGAACATATCACTCAACAAATAATTTTACAAATTCAGATGATGTCAGCTATGTCCCTACTTATCTCAACGAGTCTAAACGGGTTAACGAATATGCAAACCATTTAAAAAAAGAAAACGTTTCTGGTAATGTCAAACCCATTTCGGCAACACTATCGTGCATTCCGAACAAATTAAAGACGGTGTATGAGAATGGAGCTGCAACAGTTTCTTATGTAAATGCACACCAAAGTGAGACAGCCATATGATCGTTGTTACTAAATTAAGCTTCTTTGTTGTTGTTGATCGAAATGATTCGTAAAGGACTATCTCATTGTTCGTTTTTCAAAAATGTGCAGTTTGTCTCAGTAGTTTTTCGCGGTTGAGTCAAAAACTCTTTTGTTGTAAATGTGAATATTTTTTGCCAAATGTACGGGTTTCGTTTGATCTTATCGTATAATTCCGTTGTATTTTAGATATCTGGCCCACTCTTTTAAAGCTTTTTAAATTATATTTTGTCCTCTTGCGAAAATAGCCCTGTATGTAGTAACTGGTATTCTAATGAAATCTTTTCAAATCAATGATCAAACATCGCAATCGCAATTAACACCGTATTTTTGCTATTGAAATCTAAAAATGTTTCAAAAGGAAAAATTGAACAATCTAACAAAGTTCATTGGTAGGCCAAAGAGAAAGTCTCCCGCAGGCATTCGAATTCGGGCGATTTCAATCGTCGGTGACTGCTATGGGTGTTTGAGTAAAGTGTTACCACGTGTAATTGGTGGTGATTGTTGCCGTAATATAAGGTAATTGAATAGTACAATTACAAATGTGGCGCCATTGAACGAGCGATGCTCGCAATTTGCCTTGGAACTCTACTTCTTCTTCAAAATTTTAATCGGTCCCCCTATTGTTTTGAGGTGGACCTAGGCAAATTGCTGACACCACTTCTTCAACATATCTGAAAGTCATTATGCTATGGAAATTTTTTTTATTTATTTAATACGCTTAAACATAGAACTGAACAGTAAACTGAGATCAGCATTTAAGGAAAAAGATTAAGTGATTGATTTGAGGCTGAACCAATAGCAAAGACGCGAAAACCAATTTTCCTCAGTTTTTCTTGATCAATTATCAGGCGACCATCAAACAAGGAAGCTGGTTTCTTCATGCTTGCATAAATTTTTTCGTAGTTTAAATCCTGAAGGAAATATTTTGATTTTAATGGAAATTAGTTATACTCAGTACTTTAAAACTGACACTTTGCCTCACACTATAGTCAAGTCTCGATTTAACGCTACTAATTTTTAAAAAATGACCGGCAAATTCAGAATTCTTAAGTTTACACTTAGCAATGGAAGATGGGATTTTTAAACTTAATTTTGTTGACTGGAGCCTACCGCATAAAAAAGCTCTAGTATAAACACTTTTAGAAAACTTAATTTTGGGGCGGGGTCATAACTGAGTAGCGTAAATTTTCAGTAGTTGGTAGCACAGCAGAAAATAACAGGGAAAACAAAGTTAAAATAGTTTGAGGCAAAAGTGTGAGGTTGTATTTTTTTTTTTGAAATTTAGTTTAACCCACCGCAAATACATCCCATTCTGTTAAGATAACAATAGCATGCGCATCTTCAGCAGCAGAATAGGGATTGTCACTGACGTTCACCAATTTGTCGACTAGACAAACAATTTGTTCATAAGTGCGAAGAGAATCTTTTTGTGCTTTCTTTTTAGTAATATACCTTGCTTTTGGTCAATGTGGTTTGCTAGATCAAAACGGATGGTTGCCTGCGACACTTTGGGGTCGTAGAAGCAGAGTTGAGCGTGCTCTTCCAACAAAAAACGTGCAATATGAATTGCTGAAGACTCTCTGTAAATTGATAAAAATTATCGAGAAGAGAATACAGCTAATTAGCATTCCTTGCAGATCCGAATCCTAGTCTAGGTTTTGTTACTTGCCAAAAAGCTATCGATTTTACCAGACTGGCCTATTCGGAGTCTTCTCAAAACACCCCAAAATCATGTTTTTTGGCGTTTTAACATTTTTAAAATTTTAATTCTAAGTTTTTTCCATGTTTTTTTCCATTTTACATAGGTCGATCATTTAATTTTTTCGACCAAAAATCCACTTTTTGGTACTACTTTATTATACTGAAGATTGAACCTGCAAAGTTGCAGTAAAATGTTCAGATACCTTGTATCTCCAGTATTTTTTTTGAAAGCAAATCCAAAAATGGCTGAAATAAAAAAGATTAGAATAGTTTAGAAGGCGTCAGGACTTTTAATAAATTAATTTAATTAATCACTTGGCATTTTTATGCGAATTCAAAAATACAGAGAATTAGGGTGTGGGTATTGCCGTATTTTTTGCGTAGACAACCCTCGTTGATCCGGAACCCTTGATAACTCGGTACCCCAAAGCAGGTCCCCATAAGCGGTTTTATCAGGAAATAGCGCTCGTTAACTCGGTACCCTCGAAATAATATTTAGGAGCATATTATGTTATTCTATCGCTAAATAAAACATCACGAAATAAACGATTGTTAATTATGCACCAACCCAATACAATTGTCAGTCAAAGGCCACTGTTACCATTAGAACAGCCAAAGCTACCATAAGTAGCAGTTTGCTTTCTTTTGGATAGAAGGCTTAATCATGTTGTCTCATTTATGAAGTCTTATCGATTATGGGAGATGTTATCAGAGCGATTAATTAAAGCTCTACACAAAAAAATAAATGAAGACGAAAGAAGGTTTGCCAAAATTAGAATTGTAAAAAAAATATTCAAAAACTTTGTTTTAATCTTTTATCCGAAACGTGTTATTTGAGCTAGACATTGTGTGTGAGGAACTTTTTGATTGCTGAATAAAATAGAGTTGCTTAAAAATTATTTAGACTTCAAAAAAGCTGCTGATAATTCAAATAATGCATGAAAGCTAAAATGCAATTCAAAAATTAAATTAGCGTTCTGTTGTTTTTAAAGTGATCACGAAGCTAAATTTTAAAAGCCCGCGGCGTGGGTAAATAAATAGCAAACCAGGGTCAAAACTTTTTGGCTTTTTACGCTAAAATAAGTTTCATACCAATTTTTTTGTCGCTGATAGTATTGAAGAGTTCGGCAATAATTTTATCTGAAAATTGAAAAGTAAAACAAGAATCTTTTTTTTTCAATTTTTAATAAAGCTGCATTGAGCAAAAAAAAGGTTTTGCGGGTTCCCAGACATTTGCAATTCTTTACGCAGACAAAATATGGTTTTATTATCTTTATTTGTAGCTAAAGAGCATCTCCGTTGCCCCCTTACGGGGGTGAAGAGGGCGTCGGGGGCTTGGAGTTGAGATGCGCGCACACCCATACCTGAGAAAAAAATCACTCGAGAAAAGGCTCTGAATGCATAAAAGTAGCATACCAGAGCTTTTTTATGCAGTAAGGCCCAGTTGACAAAACTATGTTCAAAATTTTTTCTTTACCTGAGTGGGCCCTCCTTAGAAAGTGGCCTCCTACTTGTCCTTTGCCCTCCCTATACAGCTATTTAATCCCTTAAAAATGGCAAAAAATGCTTCTTATATGGTCAATGTACCTAGAAAATCAAGTACTTTTTTTTTTGGGCGTGTCCGGCGTACCGCCCCGGTAATAATACAGTAGTACCGATCACTCCTAAGTTCAAACGATTGTTTGTGACATGCTGTTTTTCATCTATATTTTGTTGGTGGGTTCTAGACATGTTATACACCAAAATGAAGCTTAAAATTATAGCTATAGGTATATAACATGTTCAGGAGGCGCTAACATAATATGGGTAAAAAAAGGGGTAAATAAAAGCCATATTCCTTAGCTATGAATAGAGATATAAAAATCATAAGTTTAGACAAAAGAAAGCCAGAATTTCTGCGGACCCGCAAGACCACTATTTCCCAATGCACAGCTCGTATTTTTAACCCGCAAAACGCCGTCTTTGGTAATCATTTATTTCAATCACCTAAATTGGAATACATAATAGAGCAAATTTTTCTTCCTTATACAAGAACTGCTTACACTCAACCAATAGTCAGCCACTTGCCTGAGCTGAAGGGTTTCGCACAAATAGACCAGACTCATCACATCCTTTTGGAAACAACTTAACATAATCACAAAACACGCCGTGTTAGACAAGACTCTCGAAAAGATGTTACCTTCCACCAAACCCTAAACATGAACTTTAAAACAATTATCTCTTTGTACGAAAACGTAGAAATAAGTGCTTACCCACACTAGCATTCAGGAACTTGTTGCCTATTCGAGTATCACACCCAACTGCATGAGCCACTTCCCGCACATCTGCTCCGGTTGCCTCACAAACTAAATACCAAAGTAGAGTCAACTGTCAATAAGGGAAGCCCTCAATTTAGACCTCCCGTTGGGTCCGCCTATTGTTCTACTTCAATTTCGTCTTTTGCCAATTCTGATATTGATGTATTTATAGCAAAATTGCAACAACCCTGAATCCAGAATTGTTTTTGACAAATATTAACGATTTCCCAATTTAACAGATTCCCTCTCTCAATGAGGACAGAATTTTTTTTTTAAATTTAACATTTGCTGTGCTTACTGAGAGGACCATGCGATATTTTCACCCTAACACTTTTTAAAAAATTAAAATTACAAAAATACCCCTCCTTAATAAATATTTCGTAATATTCTGAGGGTATTTGGACCGCTTTGCGGGCAAATACAACAAGAGAATTACTTGGAACAGCGGATATAAATAGCTTTTAATACACCACCTTCTGTTACTAAAACTTCCTTATTTGGTTGCTGCACCCAGAAGGGTAATGACTTTCAATAGTAATGACTTTTGGCGAGTGAAAAGTCTTTCATTAAAAACCCCTAACGATTTTTTCCTCATAAACATCAATATCAGAGTTTGCAAAAACCAATTGAAGAAAAAAAAAGAAGCTCAGCAAGTGTTCTAATTTGAGGGGCTAGCCTTACAGTTAAGGTTGACTGCATAGTTTCGGCGTCCTATTAAAAAAAGGAAACAAACCAGCGGAAATGGCATTGATACTCGAGATCCGTTGTGCCTGCAAATTCAATTAACTTGCTGATCAGAGCATTTAAACTACATATACAAGTGAAATATTTCAGTATATGTTTATTCTTTAGCTATGGTGAGTGTGCCTAACCATACCAGAGAAAAGTAGTTAACTGTATTTCACCCACCAAGAAAGCATTGGCAGCCAATTTAGACAGCTCCGAAGACCAGGTATTGGTTGTAATGATTCGGTGTTCAGGAACCCAGTTCTGGTAGATGGCAGCTAGTTTGGCAATAGCAATGCCCCCTGCTTCTGATTGCTCTCCTCCAATTAGGATGCGGTCAGGATTTGCTCTAAAAATGTTAAGATTAGAATTGCAGAGTTTACTCTAAACACTTACAAATCACGAATGGCTGTGCCTTCAGACAGAAATTCTGGGTTGGAAAGCACCTAAATTTTGTTTTAAGCGACTAAGAAATAGTTTTATTTCAACCTGAAAGGACAGCTTTTGATTGTGTGTCTGAGCCTCCTTGAGAATATGCAGAATACTCTGGGCTGCTCTAACGGGAACTGTGCCTAGACCAAAAATATTTAACTGATTTCTTAAGACAGTTACAGTCGGCCTACCATATTTCCTCCAATAAGGCCCTAGCGGCCTTATTTTTTAAACCCAAAAAATCGGGAAAATTACGGTTCGATCTCTCAAATTTTGGTTCGATCTGTTGGGTATGTAACCAAAATAAAACTACTTTATCGTCAAACTCATTCCATTTACAAGGTTAATCATGGCATGCGTAAAAAAGATGGTTAGCAGTAGCAAGGAATATCATGGTCAACTGGAACAGCATCTTTTATAGTGGTCGACAATCCTCCAACCATCGGTGGTCCAGAAATAATAGTAGAGATGAATGAAACCATTCAACCAAGTGGCAAATACCATCGGGGCAAAGAAATGACTAATCAACAACAATGGTTTATTGGCGGGTTCGAACGTGGATCAGTTTTTAGGATCCATAGTATACCGTATTTCCTTTAATAAGGCATGGTAATATGGACTCACCGTATATAAAACCTGATCTATAATTTCCATAATCTCTTGCTTACATCTGTCATTGGTCGGTCGCTTCAGCCTCAAATCAATCGCCTCTCTTCAATCAATAAAAAAACATCTGAGCATAACTGGGTTTCTCATGAGCCTCCGAATGTGCGACCAAATTTACGGTATGATAAGTTTGCGCTTGGATCTTGTAACAAAATTGCATGGTGCTCTTATCTTGGCTTTTTACTCTCATTGATCCAAACGCGCAAGCGCTGTTATAATTTCTCATGTGCTGATGGAAGTGTTTGGACTGTTGCTCTTTCCGTCTTACCAACAACAAATACACCTCATAGGGATACCTCTCAAATAGGCAGGACAATTTGATGTTCCCAAAATTACAGCACTTGTTAAACTTATTTGGTCAATTCTGTCCTTTAGTCTCACAAAAGAAAGCATCACAGGGCTCGCATTTCATGGACAAACATCAAAGAACTCTACATCACCCTCCCTCTCTACAGGGAAATTAATTTCTGCATCAAAAAATAAAACAAACTTAAGCACGACGAACAGTTACTACAAAGAAAATAGCTTTCGTAAAAAAACGAGTGTTCTCGAAACAGAAGACTACCAATTCTCAGGGAAAAAACGACAAAATTAAAAGCGACAGCAAAAAGTCAACCGACCCTATCACCACTCTAAAAAGACAACAAAACTAAATACAACTAAAAAAACCGACCCTTTCAAAACAACTGTTGTCTTAAGAGAAAATAATTTTCAAATAAAAATTTTAAAATTGAACAAATTTCGAATTCGAAAATTCTCAAGAAACCACAAGGGATCAGGGAAAACCAAAATTTTTTTTGTTAAAGTTTTGACTTAAAGTTAGTTTTTTGGTCATATGCACCTTTTAAAATGGTGCATATTAATTAACGGAGTCGATTCTTTTAAAGGAAAACCTTTTTTCGAACAACGGTGTTATCATATACCGTATAACCTCTATTAATACCCCCTCCCCTCTCATTCGTCACGACGGTCGGTGGTCAACCATTTTTTACGGCGGAACCAACTGACAATTGGGTGCTGACATCATACTCAAAAATATAACCCTGAATCTCAGCTACATTTTTGAGTATGATGTCAATACCCAATTGTCGGGTGGTTGAGCCGTAAAAAATCGTTGACCACTGACCGTCGTGACGAATGGGGGGTGGGGTATTAATAGAGGTTATACGGTAACAAATCGACATTTTTTATTGCAAAATTGACGGGCCCAGGTAGATTGCAACAATTAACAATATTTGAATATACTTTTCTCCACAACAATTTTGGGTCCTGAAATTGCATGGTTCTATCAATGAGGTCCTTCACCAAGATCCTTACCCTCAGCATATTGTGCAATTGTTCGAGAAACTGACTCCACATACTTCAAGTCTGGTGCCATACCCTGAAATAAAATTTTAGTTGAATCTTTAAGCGGGCGTGTCACCACCAGTGTTTCCAATAATCAGAAGCAGAACGAAAGGCAGAATGAAAATTTGAAATTTTCAAGATCAGAATTTGTTTTTGAGTCTCATTTTTCATCTGAATGCCTGTTTTCTGATATCAAAAAGTAGGCATTCAGATGCAAAATCAAAGTCAGAAAAAAATTCTGCTTTTGAATTATTAACACTGGTCACGAAGAGACGTTCCGTGGCACTATTTATGAACGCGCGCATAAATTAAAAATAACTGTTTTTCATTTGAAAATTTCAATTTGGGTTTAATTATACCACCCATTGACCTGCAATCTATCAAAATATCGCAGCGATGTAACAATAAATGGGCTCTAACTAGGTAGATTCCCTGATAAAGATTTTTATTTTAAATTCACGTGCGCGTTCAAAAATGATACTTCGGAATATCTGGTGGTAACACGTCCGCTTTAAAATTTAATTTTGACATTACCTTTCCTCGTCCATATGTTTTTGTAGGTGTGTTCACTGAAAGTAAAAAAAAAAAGATTTAAATATATTTTGGAAAGAATTGCCTGAAATGAATATCAACTCGGCTTCTCTAATGGCTTTGGGTATGTCCAGGGAGAAAAAGAGGTTTCTATAAACACTTTATTAAAAAATTGCAAATATTTTAAGTCAGAGTAGTTGTTCGCTTTCCGTTAACATAACGTCGAGTACCATTTTTTAAGTTGACATAAAACTGTCTAAAATTCCAGTTAAGACAATTTTTTGTGAATGAAAAATTTCTAGCAATTAATATAAAAAATTTAGAAATGATGCCCAATTTTTCGTTATCGCATAGTAAACGGCTCTCTTAAAGGGGAATACACGTGCGCGACACTGAGAAATAGAAAACCAGCAAAGTTTTGGTGGTGGAGTGACGTTAACCCAAAATTCAAGGTTTCTCATTCATTTTATGTATTTCTTATATTCTTCGCCATTCTAAAAGATGGCGTGCTTCGTCTTTTGATTTGAGTGTAACTAATCTTGTGACCAATCCTTGACCAAAAAGCGATTCTGCACGGCATCTGGGTGCCCTAAAAAGTCCAAAAACAAGGCTTCAAAATAGTTTTGTTTGCTGGACCTACCCCGTAAAAAATTTTGCTTTGCTTCTTTTTTTTTATTTTGTGGTGTGTCGCTTTTCAATGCGTATAAGAAGATGCTACACGCCGCAGTCATAGCCACCATTGTAATCTAGCCTTTAGAAATGCGCGCTTGATTCTTAAAAACAAAAAAAAAGTATGGTCAACCTTTTTTCTTCAAAAGTCACTTTCTCCCTAAAATATGTTTTTGTGTGTTTAATACAGAGTTGTAGACTCACCGGTGAGTAAGAAATCTGGGTGACTCACCGAAATTCCGGTGGGTTTCGTCTAATACAAAAATTCAAACTTTGAAATTTCAAGCATAGGCTTGGTCATTAGTGTCCATTAGAGTTGTGGACTCAGTGGTGAGTATCCATAGGCCCAATCACTCACCACTGTACAACCCTAGTTCAATGCAAAGCTTTAACCCAAAATAGCATAGAAAATGGGCAGCTATAGATTGTGCCATTTCAAAGAGGGAGCTGTAGGTGATCTATCGAGTCTTGGATTGTCGTTTGATTTTGGCACAATTTGAATTAGCCAAATTTGGATTGGCGCAATTTGGAATGGCACAATTTTATCGCTGCCCAGAAAAACCGAAATAAGCAGGCAGACTAAGCTCAAAATCTCCAGAAAAAAGTCTGTTGGTCTCTTCTTTTTTTCACTGTCGCGCATGGGATGCCCCCTTAATCGGCAAATAATTGCATAGCATGTTTGTTATAACTTGAGAAAAATACTAAATAGACTGACTTGCCCTTGCATTGTTTGACAATCTCATCTAGCCCAGGCTGAAGACTTTAGATATTAAGTAAGTCAAAGAGGTTATACAGTCGCCTCTCGATATAACGAAACCCTAAATTCAAACAATGTGATTGTGGCATTGTGTTTTTGACCTATGCTCTGCTAGTGTCTTCTGGGTATCTTGTATATCAAAATTTAGCTTAGATTCTAGGCTACGTTTTGGTATATAACATGCTCAGAAGACACCAGCAAAACATAGGTCAAAAACACAATGCCACAAACACATTTTTTTGAATTTAGGGTTTCGTTATATCGAGACTCTCGATTCGAGAGGCGACTGTATAAGTTCCACTATATATAGGTGCCAAGAAATGTGCTTCTTTTCATTTGGCGAGCTCTTTTTTAAAAGAAAAAATACAATTTCGTGTAAAGCCTCGTCTACAGTAGTCGCGCTTGGCTGTAACATTTAGCTCTATGGCCGAACTGAGGTCTAAAATCTCAAGTTTTTCGAGAGTATTTAGTCCCTATTCCCTTTAAAAAT
>BBSZ01010157.1:0-11064 GCA_000981365.1 Subanguina moxae
CTTGATTCTTCACGTGGGTGCCAGTCCTTTTCTGATGTCGTTGGCATGGGTTATTGCTTTGGCTCTCTCAGTGCTTGTCTTTCTTGGTGTCGAGTCAATTGTCTATCAGGCCCACAAGCAAATGGAGTGGCGAAAATATATTCCTCCGCAAGAAATTGAGACATTATGTAAAGCGAGGAACAACACACTGTGAAATGAAAGAAGATGTCCTATGTACATTCATGCTTAACGGTTGCTTCACTTTTTGAATTTCTTTCCAACAGTTATACTTACCCGAATAAATTTTCAAGAAAACCGTTTTTGCAGTGCTTGAAGGCGGAATGAAGTAAACAGTGGCGAACAGTTGGGTGGTGGGCAAAAATTGCCATTTACAATATAAAAAACATGGTAGAATATTACCGAGATTGCCTTGGTTTCCCAAGGCAAAAAAGTGGATTTTTGGTCAAAAAAGCCGACATCAAAGCGTGGATTGCCTCGAATGATTGCCATTTTTTCGCCCGTGGCATCCATCATCTACCGAGCAAATGGGAAGCGGTTATTGAAGTAGACGGTGAATATGCTCCAGAATGATCATTTAAACAAGTTTTTGATGTTATCTTATTTTGTGTTGAGTAAAAATGTTTTGAAAAACGATCGTTAATTATTACTCAACCCAATAGCTTATAATCTAGGCTACATTTTGGTATACAACATGCCTGGAATGCACTAGGTCGAAAACACAATGTCACAAACACACTTTTAAAATCGCGGATAATTATGCACCAAGCCAATATCATCTACGGGTGCTCTGTTTTTCAAATGTTTCAGTGTAGATAAATATGTTATTCTGTGGTCCAACATAAGCAAATAATTTTGTTTTGCAATTTTACAAAGCAAGAATCAAACATTGTAAAAGCCATAAAATTGTTTTAAAACTTCTCGAAGCTTTTAAGGAAACGACAAGTAACCTACTAATGTTACATATCTTGGATTTACAGCATTTTTATATACAAAAATAGGAAAGAACTAAGCAAAAGATTTGAAAAACTAAAATTTTCACATATGAAAAAGCGAGAAACATGCATATTTATAACTGTCAAGTCAAGTGAAAACTGTAGATGAATTGTAGAGCCACATCGAAGCGTTCCACAAAAGTGGCATAGGTCTCGTAGGGAGGGATCTTCAGGTAGTTGTAGCAGGTCATTGCCGAGGGCAGCTCATTCTCACTGTTCCCATAGGAAGCAGTTTTGCGGACCACAGTGAGTGGAGGGTTGAGAGAGCGGAAGCCACCCACAGGCAGTCGGGGAGAGCCAGTCACAAATTGCAGGAACTTGCGACGCTGAAAATGATAAATTTGCATCAGGAGGAGCTTATGCATAATGTTTTTCCACGCCAAACTTGAATAGACAACTTTAGGGCTGTGTACGTTGTTCAATACGCCACAAAAATTTACATACATAGAGAGAGGGGGGAGAATTAATAGAGGTTATACGGTACCCTTTTGGGAACATGGCATTTAAGATACTCCTGTCGAATCCGGTCTCTAACTATAACCAATTTTTAAGTGTATTGCTTTGTGCAGCAACTAGTCAGCCATAAATTGACAACCTTTTCATTAGGATAGGTGTTGAGCATCTCCACTAGCCAGCCAATTTGGACGGAGTCGTGAGAAAAGCCATGGTCGGGACGGATGGCCATTTGGAGGACTGACTTAGACCAGATTTTATCGTCCTGACCAGCCTCTGGACAGCCGCAGAAGAGCTGCTCCAATTCATCAGGGAAGAATATCTTTAGAGCGTCGGTGTTGACCACTGTCTGCAGTCCTCGACGAACGGCCTCCATTTCCGGCCGCACACCTTCCACCAGTCGCCAATAGCAGACCAACTAAGAGAGCATATGATTTTAAGGAGCTGCAAAAAGAAAGCTACCTCCACAAACTGTTTGAAGTTAGACTTCCTAACAAGCGCATTTTTCCCTCCTTTGACCATTTCGAAAGAATTTTCGCCAGGGAAAAGGAAGTACTGGAATAAGAATTTGATTTGTTAGCAAGAAGCAAAAACTAACCGAGTCCAATCCATCAAACTCGGTTTCACTCATGCAGGACATGTTGTGCAGGGACTTATACAGGGTCGGCTCCAACACCTCCAGGTCGTCCAAGCCCAGAGAGTGCTCCTCTCCGATCACCCACTTGAAGAATGTGGATGCCATGGGAATGTCCAACTAAAAATTTCACAGCCCACGTAAAAAAAAAATTGCTCAATAATTTTTGTTGTTCCACAGCTAATGCTTTTCTTTAGGTATAATTAATTGGGAAATGCTTGAGAAGAACAAAACAGTCAATAAAAAACTGTACAAGGCTCAGTTGCTTCGAGTGAAGGATGCCATTTGCCAGAAAAGACCGGATCGTGAAGGCCAAGACATCCTGCTTAATGACAACGCTGGCCCACACACTGAGAAGATTGTCAAGACTGCTTTGCAAGAGCATCGAATGAATTTATGATTTCAAATAAAACCTGGTCTTGACCCGAAAGAATGTCGACCCGTGTTCGATATCATAAAATGATTTCAAATCTACATTCGGATAGTGTTTTCGGTTCCTTATAAATTGGAGGTTCTCCAGCATCCACCGTATCCGCCTGACCTTGATCCTGCTGACTGCCACCTATTCCGCTCACTTTCCAACCAAATGAGAGGCATAACATTTGACAGCGACAGCGACTTGGAAAATTGGTTACAAAACTACTTCGACAATCAACCCGGGGACTTCTGGCGAAACGGACTCAACAAACTGCCAGAAAGGTGGCAACAATTTGTAGAAAACGACGGAGAATATTATTGATTGATATGTTGACTTTTGTATTTCGAAAATGTGTACAATTATTCAATAAAATATTTGCCAAAAAAACGTGGGAACTTATGCTACAACCCAATATTCACAGCCTAACAGTCTTTTGTTGCAAAAAGAGTTGCCTTACCATTCTCGAGTCCAGAAGGGATTGGGCCAACAAGCGGCCAAAGAACTCAAACTTCTTGAGGCGTGCCTCCATTTGCTTGGCAGTGGCAGGCCGGTAGATGCAGGGGTACAGCCCGTTCTCGCTGGTTGTGTACTCGTTGTCACCTGATTCTGCAAATACGGGAAATGTATTCAAAAGGGCCTCTACCACTGTCGACCGCCAAATACGTTTTTGAGGAGAGATATATGCGAGCAATACTCTTGAGTAATAAATGCATCTAGAGGCACTTTTTGCCCTGGTTCAGTAAGGGTAATGGGTGAATGGCTCTTCAAATTAGTGGCCCCTATGACTCCCTTCCTCTCCATTATACGCCCCCAATCGTTTACACCAAGCCCCCAAAAAATTACTTGCTTTTCTAGGTATATTGACCATTTAAGAAGCATTTTTGAGGGATGGAGGGCTGTATAGGGAGGGGAAGGGACAAGTAAGGGGCCACTTTATAAGGAAGGCCCACTCTGTAGGTAAAGAGAAGATCTTGAACATAGCTTTCTCAACTGGGCTCTAACCCATAAAAAAGCTCTTTCATGCATCCAGAGCTTGTTCTCGAGTGATTTATGTCTCAAGAATGGGTGTTTGCGCATCTCAACTCCAAGTCCCATCACCCCCGTAAGGGGGCAACGGGGGGGGGGGGCTTGAGAGTTAGAGATGCGTGCACAGAGGCTTACCTGTGAGATGAATGCAAGCAAGATTCTGGAGAAATAAATGCATTTCAGACCTTTTTTGCCATAGTCCAGTGAGAAAAACATGATAAAAGGGCAAAAAGAGGGTGAAAAAGTTGCACAAATTGGTTGCAGAAAAAACTGCCTTAACCGCAAAAGACCGGCCCAAAACGACTTGCTCTACCCTTTCTGCGGCACTAAAAGTGGTTAAGGGCGGATGGTGCACTTATTTAGTGGCAGTTACGGGGGGGGGGGGGTGCATAATCCAGTAGAGTCAAATTTTATTTTTAATGTCGGTGGAAGTTGGTATCCTTTCAAGGAATGCGCAAAATTTAGGTGTTTATCCAAACAACAACCAAACCAAGTGGATGTCCACTTGTGTCAACTGTTTTTTTTTTCATTTTCAGGCTCCCAAACCCCTTTTTTCTGTACTAATTAGAGCATTCTAAAGAAGAGTTGAAACTATGGAAGAGTTTTTTGAGAAAAAGTGCAAAAAACTAAAAAAATAGCCTATAAAACGTTAGTCACCCAATTCACCGATGCCAAACCTTCTTTAGTACAGGAAAAAAAAAGGTTTCAGAGCCTGGAAGTAAGAGAAGGCTTATAGCAACCCACCGTCCATTTCCTGCTCAACACACCTCTGAGCCTTGCCATACCACAGCTTTAAGGAATGCTTCTGAATTTCCCTTGAAAGGGTGGAGTAGAACTCGAGAGTGGGGCCAAATCCAGTGCCCACTTCCCCATCAAAGCCCACTTCCAGCATTGCTCTGGAAAAAGAAAAGTGTTGTTGGGTGTAAAGTGGACTGAAGCCCTACTTTGAGGAGCCGAGTTGGGTGAGCGTTTGCTGGGCATCTTTCAGCAAGTTGCTGCGATTGATGGACACTTTGCGTCTTTCCAGTCTGGGGATGAGTCGACTAGTGGACTCTCCGTCATGGTCGTCTCCAGTGCCCTCATTCACCAAGTGCATTAAAGCGCCTTAATTGAGATATGACGTGGTAAATTACACCATCAAAGGCAAATCAACAACAACAACTCACGGTCTCTTCCAAAGGAAGTGCAGTAAAGCAAGTTGCGGCGAGTGATAAATGGAAAAGCAAATGGCCTGAAAGAAATGCGGACTCTACTGTGATATACCTCCCCCCTCCGCCCTTATGCCAAAAAAACATAGAAAAAACTACTTTAAAGGGGTTGAGGGCTGTATTGGGAGGGAAAGGGAAAAGAATAGGGCCACTTTGTAAAAAAGACTACTCAACCATATTTTATTGGGAAGAAGGGCCGTATAAGGCAGGGGAAGGGACAAGTAAGCGGCTACTCTATAGGAAAAGAGAAGATCTTCAACATAGTCTCCCTTACCGGGATCTACCGCATAGAGAAGCTCTGGTATGCATGCTATTTTAATGCATTCAAAGCTATTGTCGAGTGATTTATGTCTCAGGTATGTTTGTGTGCGCATCTCAACTCCAAGCACCCTTAAGAGGTAGAGATGCAAACACAGACTCACCTGTGAGATGAATTCGAACAAGATTCTTGAGAAAAAAATGCATCTAGAGGCACTTTTTGCCCTGGTTCAGTAAAGGAGATGGCTGAATGGTCCTTCAAATTAGTGGCCTCCTATGACTCTCTTCCTCCCCCAATTCAGCCCCTATTCTCCTCTAAGTTACTATTTTGGCCTCTTTTTAGCGAATTTGTTACTTTAAGTAAAGGGGCAAGAAACTTGCTTAGGCTTAGGTCTAAGGGAAAACCTACTCTAAACTTTTAGTAGTCCCCCGGGAATTTAAATTTCGAAAGTGCTGTGACAAGTAGGTTTCCTCCCTCTTTAAAATAGTTTCTAAGCACTTTTGGAAAACTTGATTTGGGGGGGGGGAGATATCCTAGTAGCGTCAAAACGTTGTTTTCCACACTTTTTCCAGTCAAAAATTGAGTTTTGAAAATTTCAAAGTTTCGGTTATTCACCTTGGGGCACCAAAGTAAACCAACATTTTTATAAGAATTAGGGCAGTAGAAGGGTATACCGTATTTACTCTATTAAGCGGGCATGCCCGCTTATTTTTCGACCCTTTGCTAGGGGGTCCACTTATTAGAGGGTGCGCGCTCATTAGAGGGTGCCCGCTTAATTTTCGGGCTTTTCTCGTATCATAATTCAAATTTTATTGGGAAACACAATGAGATAGATCTCAAACGACTCAGGAAGAGCTGCAAATTCATTAGCTAGGGTGCCCGCTTATTAGAGGGTGCCCGCTTAATAGAGTAAATACGGTATGCTGTATCTCAGCTAACCTAGGCTGGCCTATCCCTTAGTTGTGTGCCTAAGTGTAGTACGTGAGGTCGAAAAAGACCCTTAATACCTGGTTTACAGTGGGCGACCAAAGCAAAAAGTCAAAAGAAGTTCTTGGTCGTAAGAATTTTTTGAAAATACCCATTTTCTGGTATAGAATTGTGCTATAAGTTGAGACAAAAAATAAATTATTGGAGAGAGGCGGGGTATATCTCGGAAATGACGGCAAAATAACCCGCATACAAGTCCGGTCATCCAGGAAAGGGGATTAGAAAAGGGAGCAAAAGAAGCAACAACTTACACAGCTTTGACGAGATCCGTTGTCCACTTGGGAATCTGCTGGGTGGCTACCGACAAGAAGTCTGACAGCTGACGAGACACCTTGGAGTTGAGCTTGGACGAGTGGAAAAGACTGAAACAAAAAAAAATAGCCAGATAGACAAGAAGAAAAAGTATTTGGAGATGGCTGACTTGAGAGGTAGGATGGCAGAGTGGGAGGGTGGGGAGTAGTAGTCCTGGTCTCCCTCAAACAGTGACCACCAGAACTTGTTCAATCCATACAGGCTCCTCAACAAGATCAAACATCCCACAGAAGGGTCATTGAGCTGTTCGCTTAGCTCATGTTTTAAGTAACTCTCCAGAGGGCATTCTCTTTTGGGTGGATGACCGTCTAAAAGAGTCTGTAAAGAACAGCAATGATAAATCACCGACTACCTCTATACACAGCATTATTCTTGGTCACACTGGCTGAATACTTGTCCTTTTTGGCTGCCCCACCAATGGATCCGCTCAACTTGTGGTGCATTCTCGGCATTTTCCTTGTGGGAGGGGAGGCGGCAATTCTGCTCTCAGTGCTAGGTCCACTGCTAGTGATGGCTGCAAACGAAGTGGCTCCACGACTAGAAGAAGAGCTCCCCACAACAGCGGCAGTCGAGCTTCTGGTCGAGGTGGAGGGAGAGCTGGCTTCAGAGTTGGAGGCTGAAGCACTTCTTATATTGATGGAGGGGTCGACTGCGCCGCCGCCGCCGCTGCTGCTGCTCTCTGCTGTTTTGTAGTAGAGGGTGTGTGCAGTTATCCATATGGAAGAGGGAATGGTCTCTTGGGTGTCCTCTTCGTGAGGAAGGGAGAACTGACGGATGGCTTGCAGAATAGAGATTTCTGAGGGAATTCTCTGCTCTCCAATGTACAACTCTATACGTCCACTGTAGGAGGCGCCAGAAGACTGGTAGCTCAGATCCTGTAATCACTCATTCGATCATTGACTTTCTCGCATACCGTATTCCTTCTACCTTGGTCCCCCCCCTGTTGTTTTGGTCCCTTCTAAGCATTACTAATTCGCTGAAAAAAAAAAACTATTTTCCACACTTGCTCGTCACAGGAAGTCGGTTTTTGGAAAATTGTACTGGAAGATATGTTCTGACCCGAGGTGCTCAGGCACTCAGGCATACAACTAAGCCTTAGGTTTAGGATAGGCCAGCCTAGGTCAGCTGAGACTCAGCGTATAACATGTTGCGTATACCTAGGTTTAGTGGTTCACAGCTAACCTAGGCTGGCCTACCCTAAACCTAAGGCCTAGGATAGGCCAGCCTAGGTTAGCTGTGAACCGCTATGCATAGGTAAAACAGGGTATACGCAGAGTCTCAGCCAACCTAGGCTGCCCTACCCTAAGCCTAAGGCTTACAAGAGAACCACGTCAAACCTCCGTGCCCTTTTCCACTTCTGTCAATTCCAGCTTGTAGCCCGTGCCCAAGTGTATAACGGCAAACTGCTGTTAGATTTTGCTATGAGGCGGCTTGAGAGTTAGAGATGCGCGCACTCACTTACCTTAGACATGATTCCGAGAAAGATTCTTGATCAAAAATGCATCTAAAGACTCTTTTTGCCTAGCTTCATTGAGTAAAACGGGGTAGACTACCCTCATAAAAGGTGGTTTACCTTGGTCCCCCAAGACAATAACTCAAATTTTGGCCAAATTTTGCAACAAATCAACTTTTGATGTAGGAAAGTGTTGGAAAATAGCTTTTTTATCGTCTTTAGCATATAAAAATTACTTGGGAGACGTTGAAACACTATAATATAATGCGCCCCTCCCCCCCTTCCCGAGTGCATAAGTAGCAAAAACTGTCCTCTTCTCATGTAGTGCCCTTCCGCCCCGTTTACAAAGAATGCGTGATTCGAGTATAAAAAGACTAACCTGCTCTTCATCACTAATATCTTCGTTGTCAGAAGAGTCGCCTTCGGCTGGTTGATAGGCAACTCCAATGCCTCTGTCCACTAAGTAGCGTTCAATGGCGGAAATTGATGTGAAGGGGTCCACCTTGATAGACCCTCTTCCATGTCTCCACTCCTTGAGTTGCTTGCAAGAGGGGTGTCTTTTCAGACTGCATTTGATCTGGTGAGTCTGGAAGAAGCGTAAAGCCTGTGCACCCCGCAAGTAAGTGGTGGAAGTGAGAGTGGAGGCATTCAACAGACCAGAAGCTCCACTCGCATGGCTAATAGATGTTCCTCCTGCCCCCGACTGAATTCCACTTAGGTTGGTGATCTTGACTTGGAATTGCTCCAGCTGACCAACTGCTAGAAGCACCTTGCTCACCAACCGTTCAAAGGGAGCTAAGCTCTCCTTGCTGCTTACATGTGGTTCCAGAGTGTCCGCCTGAAATGAAGGGTGGAATTTAATGAGACTGTGGTTTGCTTATTGAAAATGTCCGGAATCATTCTAGTCCCCACTCTGGTTATAGACGATACAGTGTTCGTGCCTAGTCTTTGTCCACCAAGATGTGGTGACTAGGGTTGGCCTCCCCCCGTGAAATATAAGAAAATGACTCACATCCAGCATCATAAACAAAGCAGCAAAGCGTCTGAGACGCAGCTTCCTTGGTGGTACCATGGCACTAGTTTGGTCAGTCAAGTAGGTGTTCAAAGCAGCAGTGATTCCACTGTGATTGAGTTGAAAAGCACTAATCTCGTGCTCCACCAACACTTTCTTGAGTGCATTCAAGGGTTCACAGCCCACATCCCTGTGTTGGGTGCTCAGCTGCTGAGCTATGCCCTCTAGTTGTTCCAAAAGACCATTTTTAGTGCCCCTCTCTGTCCCATACCTGACTGCATTCTCTCCCACCGTGTACTTTTGTATAATGACGGCTGACTGAGAGGAGACAAAATCTTGCAGTTTGTCCACAATGGCCTGCTTCAAAGCAGATGAGTTGGACACTTGGTTGGGAGTGGAGGGTTGGTGGGGTGGTGGAGGCACTAGTGATACTGTGGCAGCTGCCGCTAGAGCATCATTTGCAGTCGCCATGTGCTGTTGTGTTGAAGAAGTGGGCATGTAGACTGGCAAGGGAGGCTGAAACTACACATTAAGGCTAAAATAGTTTGGGTGAAAAGTGCTATAACCGGCAAATTCATAGAAGAAAGACTGGGGAATGCGGCATGAGCTCTAGCCATCAACATCTCAGCAGTCGGCATGTTTGGATTGTTCACTGCAAAAAATATATTGAAGAGAACGCCAAATTTAGACATAGTATTTGGGCCATGGGTAAAAAGGTGGCGGGCAAAAAGAGCAACAGGATTAATTGCTGTTTTGGAAGCCTTTGTAACTAGATGTGAGGCTGAAGGCCAGTCTAAGAGCGCCTATCCTGTGTATAGTGTGCAGAAGGGCCCATAGCCTCACATTCCCCAATAAAATTGAATTTGATACCTGTTGCTCTCTAAAATACCATTTATAAGGATGTTTACCCTGGTCCCCAAGACAAAATATCGAAATCTTCGGTTTTAGTGTATTAGAAATGCTTATAAGGGGTATCTGTAGAAAGTAGGGTTGGCCTCTCTCCCGTGAAATCGCTAGCGGGAGGGATATTAGCAAAAAATTTAAGACAGGAGGGATGACGGGAGGGATTTTGGGCACTTTTTGGCCGCGAGAGAGAGGTATGTACAAAAGGGAGGGACGCGGGAGGCCAACCTTAGTAGATATTAGGGTTGGCCTCCCGCGTCCCTCCCTCCCGCACATCCCTCCCTCCCGTGGCCAAAAAGTGCCCAAAATCCCTCCCGTCATCCCTCCTGCCTTAAATTTCGCCTAAAATCCCTCCCGTCATCCCTCCCGCCTTAAATTTTTTGCTAATATCCCTCCCGCTAGCGATTTTACGGGAGGGAGGCCAACCCTAGTAGATATGCTAAAGGTCTTAGGCATTCAACTAAGTTATAGGCTTAAGGTAGGTCAGCCTAGGTTAGCTGAGACCCAGCGCATGCCCTGATTCACCTAATTTTAGTGTTTCATGCCTAACAAATAATTTGGAAGTCGGGGCGAGTTGGGTGTCGCTCGGGCCATGCCCCTAAAATTTCGTTGTGATATTTCTTTGTAATGCTGGCTGCAAGTATTTCCATGATTTGACAAGTTCCCTTTACAGTTTCCTACATCTCATATTCTTTGTTTGAAAAAAAACCCTCGTTTTGAACGTTTTAAAGGCTGAAAGAAAAAAGCAGCCGACCATTTTATTAGTGAGAATACAGTAGCTATTGGTAAAAGATCACTTACCTTGGTTAATAACACTAGGCATCATGCCAGTACTGAAAAAAGTGGTTGGTTGAGCCTGTGCAGCACTTCCGAGCATCCCTCCAGCAGCTGCGGTCAACTGAGCATGGCTCATTTGGATTTGGTGTTGGAATTGTTGCAAGGCGGAATTACTGGCTGCCACATCCAAATGAGGGTGAGATCTTAGGGTGTGATGTTGGTAGTAGCCAGCTTGATGCTGCTGTCGACTATTGTTTCCAGCCATGCCCCCAGTAGCCATAGGGTTGAACTGATGGCTTGAAGCAACTGGTGAAGAAGCCACCAAGTAAGAAGACAAGCCAGAAGAACTGGAGGGTGGAGGTGGAGGCAATATGGGTTGCTGCTGCTGTCGTCTGCTATATTCGTGCCCACGAGTAGAGGAGGTAACCATAGAAGCAAAAGATGTGGATGGCTTGGATGAAGGATGCCTCATCAGCTTGCGAATCTCGTGGAAAACACCTAAATTAATAGACATTACTAAATACATTTTTGGAGTACACATTTGACCAAAAGACAGCAGTAGTTTTTGGCTCTACTGCAATTGTCCAATATTTAATACAAGTGATAATGGTGTGTATTCTCTCTAGAATT
>BBSZ01010161.1:0-20090 GCA_000981365.1 Subanguina moxae
TACTACAAGCAATAAAGAGGTATCTGAAGAGGGTGTGCTCCACCTAATCCTCTCAAAAAGGGACTTTTTATACGCCTCTGTGTCCACTTTGATAGAGTCAAAGAACATCCAAACATTTGTGGATGTTACTACACTGCATCCCAAATATACCAGTCCGAACCACTTGGGACGTCCAAAGCACTGGCTCAACTTAGAGAATGGTTTAAGTAAGGAGAATTGGTATAAAAAGGCCATCATAAAGCTAAAAATGATGTTGAAGATGAGGATCATCTGTATTCTGTGAAGGAAAAAGGCCATTGTTGGTGAAGAGTTGCGGAAAAGTCCGTTTGAGTAGGTGGCTGAAAAGGTCTGGTCTCATTTTTGCAATCACCTTTATTTCATACTATCATATTGGGTTGATGAATAAAAACATCAAAATAGATTAACAAGCACTGTATAAAATGGCCTGTTGCGACTCTTCGCAACTGAGTATCTATAGCTTTCTTCAACTTCCCAGTCTGGGAGTTGCTTCCCTGCGAATCCAAAGGATGGGGATCAAAAGTCTCCTCCAGTTCCATTCTCCATCCCCCCTTCCAGATCTTTTTGCTTAGTTTTGGTTGTATGACGATCTGGGGGAGGCTTTAGTGCACTTGGGACAGCTGCTATTGCCTTCATAGAGCCGAAGACCAACAAGAAAGGATACCACGACATTCTTTTTCGGCACTACAGCGGTTTTATAGCTTTTGTGCTTTTGGGCACCTAGATAAAACTTCTTGTACTTAGGTGGAAAATATGCTTTTCGGGAGGACTTTTGGGAGGATGTGCCATAGCACACTTCAGCCAAATGCTCTTTTAGCTCAAATCAGTCAAAACAAATTTACCCTTCATTGGAAGGAGATAAACAGGCTGCCAGAGTGTGAGCAAGACACAATAGGCGTAGCTGGTGGTAGACAAATTTAGCAGGCTGTACTGAAGAAGTCTGCTCATCTCTTTGGGAGTCTGCCGTACAATCAGGTATAGCAGAAAGAAATAGAGAAGAGAACAAACAATTAGATTAGCAACAGAGAAATATTTGCACACGGAGCTGACAGTAACCAAATTTTCGTATTGATCCATCTTGTTGTATGTAGCCTTTCTAAAAGCATTTTGTAGTAAAATATTTGACGCTACTTGCATACATCCCCCCAATCATAATTTCATAAAGAGACTTGCTTGCTGAGATATGATCGAAACTAGGAGAAAAAAGGATAAAAACTAAGTTGGCGGCTGCCTACGATCATATCTCAGTAAGCAAGCCTCTTTTTGAAATTCGGCTTTCAGATTCGGATCCCTGAGGTCTTTTTGCCCACTGGAGTGCCTCAGTATGAAAAGAATCCTTTTCATAAATGAGTATATGCAAATTATTGATGGGTAACAAAGTGACCGCTCAACAAATGTATGTCGTAACAAACTGCCGCGTAAAAATTATGGTGTACAGCCCTTTTTTTACTGCCTTCTCCGATTCTGGAAGTTTTAACCACCTTTTTGGCTGTTTCAGCGCTTAAAACATATAAAAAACATGTATAAAAAACAAAAAAGGAAGCAGCCTCTTTAACAGAAACGATTTAATGGGGTGTAAAAATAAAAAGCAAAACTGAGCTTTAATAGGTCTCTACTTACTTCGGTAAGCTAGAACATGCTGTAAAAGATTAATTGAATTGGTATGTGCCTTGCAAGAAACTCGCTATTAAATTATTGCTCAATTTAGAGGAAAGGGTATTTTTTCAAAGGTAGGTACTTCCATCTGTTTCGCAATAGCTGTGATACGAATAAGTTAGATTAATGACATAAAGCACAAAATACGCACAGAGATTTGTAACTGCCACTTTTGGGCTTAAAATCAACCAATTGGATATACTGCTTCCAGCTCTAAAGAGAGCCCAAACTGAGGGGTTAGGTGTGAGATGGAGACTCTCCATTGGAGAGTACGAGTTGGGATGTAAGTTAGTGCACAGGTATTGCGACTCATCGCAACCGACTATCCACAGCTTTTTTCAACTTCCCACTCTGGGACTTTTCTGCTTGTTGTTTATGGTGCTTCTCTGTGAATCTAAAGGGAGTGGCATCAAAAATCCCCTCCATTCCCATTTTTTCATCAACTTCACGCGCGGTTGGCCGTGGCCACTAGCCACATGGGGACCAAACCGTGAACTGCTCGTCAAAGAAGAGGCAGGGAAGCAAAAAGACTAGCAGGTCTGCCCAACTGCACAACGGGCACTCCAGCTGACAAAAAAAGTACAAAGGGAGCACAGCCTAACAGCAAATCAAAGAAACGGCTTACTCATAGCCGCCTTGTTAACTGAAAAGCATTACTCACCCAACAACTAACAAACAGATCTCCTGAGGGAAAAGGGCTGCTGGCTGAAGACGAGCAGGCATAATGATCTCTGTCTCAGGTATGCTTGTGTGCGCATCTCAACTTCAAGCCTCCGTTAGGGAACGAAAGGCAATATAATCCAGTAGAGAATCGAGTTGGCCTATAGATGGTAGAGAAAACAACTCAGGCTTGGGAAATATGCGAGGTGTCAGGGGCAGTCACCCAGTCTTCGGTGAGGTAACCTTTGCTAAGCCTTCTGATTTCATAAAGTAATCTTATCGAGGTCATCTCCATTCGCTGAATTGCTCCACTTGCTCCGAGGAGTTGCACAACCCTAATATAACAATACAACTTCATCCTTAATCCTTTGCTGTCTGAGAGCAGTTAGTAAACAAAATTGAGTTTCTAATCACTTTATTTACTTTACATACAAACGTTGCACATCAAACATCAATCCCTGACTGATATGAAAAAAATGTTAAAAATACAGTTGAACAATTTGTTTTGGCGGGATTTGAAAAATGCATTTTTTACCATTTTTAAAGGATGAAGGGCTGTGTAGGGAGGGAAAGGGACAAGTAAGGAACCACTTTCTAAGGAGGACCTACTTTCTACTTTCAAAAATGGGTATTTTTACTCAAAAATATCAAAAATGTTGGAAAAAAAGCATGGCCAACCGTCCTGTGTCCTTAAGCACAGTGTTTTCATAACTACCCCTAATCATTAGCCCTAATCTAACACTTAGGCTAACCCTAGACTAACCCTGATCCTAATCCTAGCTAGTAACCTAACCCTAATAGGTTAGGATTAAGGTAAGTTTGAGGGATTAGGGTTAGGATTAGGCATTGGGGTTAGTTATGAAAACACTGCTAAAGCATCACTTTTTCTTTTTTTTTGTGAGAATATGAAGAATTTTCTTTAAATTCTGAACATTTGAGGTAATAAAGATCGGCAAAAAATTTGTGTTAGTAAACAAAAAAATATTTCTTTTATCAAATCACCGTCTGTGCCATTCCTGCAGCTCTCCTCTGAGTGCTTAAGGCAGGAGAGGAAGAGTCCGGCTGTTGTGCTAGAGACAACAGACCTGCTTGCCTTTCTTGTGTTGTGGGATCGTAGGAAATGGTGATCTCGGAGTTGATGTGGTACTTTCTCTCTGCCGAAGAGTCAAGCGTCGGTGGGATAACTATGTGCTGAGGTATTGTGATGCCACCATTGCTTATAGGCTGATAGGCTGATGGCTTTTTACTGCTGGCTATGTCTTGTTCATTGCTTCCCACTTGGATGCTGGCACTGCAATACAGGCTTGCTGCAATTTTTGTAACCACCCAATATATCCACCCACCTCTTCTGTTGCCTCTCTTTGGCCTCCCTTTTCACCTGTTTTGGCCCTTTCTTGTCTCCTGTGCACTTGTGCTTATTGCTGGTCCTTGCTTGATAGTTAGGGTCTGTCGTTGAGTCACTTATCAAGTCACTTTCATTGTCTGAGTTGTGATGTTGACGCCTTGGGGATGCCCCGTCATGTTGGTGCGAGGATGACCTCCGCCTGTGGTGGTGGTGGTGCAATCTGGAGCCTGTTGAATCAGTTCCCTCTGTAGAGCACGCATCTGAGGAGTAGTAGGATTTATGGCGGTGGGGTCCGCCCTGAGACCGCCGTCTGTGGGGGTTGTGGTTGTGGGCTTCACAGTGGCGACACGAGACTCTGCAGGGAGTGCTTGGTGTGTATTTTAAATTACGGGTAGATATACCTGTGTCGATGTGAGCGGCGATGCTCTTGTCTCGGCACATCTCTAAAGTCTTCAAACACAGAGGATTGTACTGGCTAAAAAACTTTTTGAATATTTATTTATTTCTGGTGCGTATGCGTTCCCACAATAGCCATATATTTTAACCTTTTCGAGTTTTATTTCTCTTAAGGTATCTTTACACCTAAAAAAGCTAAAGTTTGGGCATATGCTTAAGACTAGGCCATCTTAGGTTAGCCGTAAACCAGTAAGCCTTAGGTGTACGCTGGATCACGGAGTGGCTGGCACCTAGGCTGGTCTATGCTCTGCCTAAAGCCTAGTTGTATGCCTCAGTGTGGTTTCTGGGATTTCAAAACACCATTTACAAGGTTTTTTTTCCTTTCTTTGGCCAAATCCTTTCTTGGCCGCATTTTTAACAAAACTCCATCAAGTCATATTGGGTAATAAATTGACTACAAAAAGATCTTTTATATAGCTACATAACTCACCGGAATGGTAGATCTGGACCTTTCATGGAGCGGATCTAATGGCTCATTTATTGGAGCCAACATAGGGTCTCTTGGCACTGTAATGTCTATTGGTCAAACTTTACTTTATCCACTGCATTTCATCTAATAGTAGCTCCCCTTTGAATTTGAAAATACTCCCCCAGTCCTTTTTATGCGGTAGGTTAGGACCAACGAAATGTGTTTCAAGCTCCCCCAAAAGTGGCCCCCTAGTTTACCCTTGTCTGAGGCTATTATTAGAAGAGATACGGCAATTTAGGTTTGTGCAATCAGCCCACCTGTTGAGTGATCAAATTTTTGAGGGTAATAAGGAGACTTTTGCTGTGTGTATTGTTGGGGATATGGTTGTTGTTGTGGATAGTGGTGTGGCATAGGGTCTGGAGGGTATTTGGTGTCAGTCATTGGATAAGCTGTCCTCCACTCTTCCCAGCCATCACCCCTTTGTTGGGGAGGAGGGTATCTGTAGTCCATGTGTCCACCCTGACGATCATCATCATCTTGCATATCTATAACACCGCTCTAGATTACGCAATAAATGCAGAATTTATATATACCGTACATTCTCTAATAAGCATATTGGGTTGTAAAGAAAGTTCGTAGCGTTTTTTTGACAAAATTTTATTTGCAGGCTATAACTCGGTCTGTAGCAGTCCTCTTTGGGGTTTCGTATTTTTCCTGAAAACTACATGCTGTCGGCTTTAAAATGAGCCTAAAATTGGACACGTGTGGTTGGAGAAATTTTTCTGTAAAAATTTTTGAATGAAAAACTTTTGGCGCCAAAATTTTCCACCAACTCGACCAAAAGCAGTTCTAGCGGCTCAACGGAGCCTCATATGGAAGTGATTTTTTGACCCACGGGTGCCTTTTTCAACGGCGCTTCTAGGTAAAACAGGAAGAAAGCTTTTTGGCCAATGGAAAAAAGCAGGTGTCGAAAATGCTGATTTTTGCCTCCTGGATAGTTCATTTCTGAGCCTGAAAAATGATGAAAAATTAAAATTTCAGAAAAAACTAAAAACACAATTTTGTTGTGCAGAAAAAACGCTATCAAATGAATATATTCACTTTGCCAAACAACAAACAAATCGTTGCAAAACGTAAGAAATTTGAAAACGCTACGAACTTTCTTTACAACCCAATATATAGAATACCTACTTTTTCCAAACCAGTCTTAAGCAAGTTACCATCCAATTTATAGCTAAAACAATGAGCTACAAGTGGTAACTTGCTTGGGAGCTGTCTCCAAAAAGTAGGCCAAAAAAACACAATGCCAAAAACACGATTTTGAATTAGGGGGTGTGGTGCTATAAGAATACGATATGCCACAAACCTTGTTGAGGTGTATCCCTCTGACTAAATCGATCATATTTGGCTGCCCTTTTGCCTTCGTAATATTCCAACTCGATCAACATATCTTAATGTAAAACCACTACTTTATAATACACAATTTATCGTAAAATAAATGAAAGTCAACAAACTTTTGTAAAAGACGCATATCACCACAAAACAATAGCACTAAAAGTTAAATTAATGGTTTTTCTTGCTGAGTTTTGGAAACCAACATTTAGAAAGACACCAAATGCTTCAAGGATAGTCAAGACTAGCCAGTAGTCGCGCACATCTCCAGCCCACCACCTATATTCTCACTTGAAAATGAGGAATCAAGGTTGGAGCTCAACAAACTCACATAATACAGTAGGCCAGCGAAGTGAGAATTGAGCTGGCCATGCATATGAACCAAGGCCAAACCAGGTAGCGAGACCACTGAACACAGCTTTTGTATTGTTTAGTGCAGAAGAAGTAGAAAAGAAACCCACTGTGTGCACTCCATAAATCAGCATGATCGAGGAAAAGAGTAGGAAGAAAGACGAGATCAAACAAAGAATTTGGATTACGAAGAGTCCTCAAAATTCATTAAGTCAGAATTTGCTTCTATATAGTCAATGTACCTAGAAAGGCCAAATAGCGGGAGGGGGGAGGTATTCATAAATTTTTAGGAGAAGGGGAGTGGGCGTCTAATACAGTAGCGCCCAGATTTTTGATTTTTTTCCTGTAAATATCAAAAACAAGTAAAACTTTGCTTTTTTTACTCTATTTTACTGTTTTTTGGTTATTATCATAGCGGATAAAAGGAGGGTGACAATAATAGATCAAATTGTACGAAAAAAACTATCAATCGAGAGTGAAATAAGACTTTCTGGTTTGGCTTAATAAATGATACACGTTTCTTAGAGAAAAAAGCAATGATCAAGTATAAAAGCATGTCCTAGCAAATCACCAGTGTAATATCTCTCCTCCGGCGACTGCCAATAGCTCTCGTAGTAAGAAGGTATGTCGTATCTTCCGTAGGTGTTGTAGTTGGGCAACAGCGTGTTGGCAGCTCTGTCCTTCTCATACTTGATGGCGGCCATTTGCCAACCATAGATGCCGAGTTGGATTATGCAGAAAATCTTAAAAGTGACACTCAACAAAATACACTAATCTTGTTTACTTTTCTTACATTTGTCTACTACTTCCTGTGCTGTTTCGCCCAAATATACCAAATCGGAAAATTAAGGACTTAATGAAGACGTCATTTCCGCAATAACAAGCAACCACATCCCACTTATTGTACACAAAGTTCTAAGGATGGAGGGGGAAACGTTTACTCTTGATTAACAGCAATGAATCAAGGCAAGACGCAGACAGGATAAACTACTACTATGAGTCCTTAAAGTCTAACAAACACTTGAAAAAGATGATATAGTCAATTAAAGACCCAATAATAAAGACAAAAAGACATGAGGAGCATAGAAGAGATATACATAATAAGTTTTGAGAGAAGCTTACCCTCGATGATAGCAGATGTGCGGGCAGTGGAAGCACCTACACATGGACAGTAGTACTCGCACTGTAGGTTGGACTGAGCCATTGTGACATGACGGCACTGGGACAGCACACCTTTACATGCAATCACAAGATTATACAGACCTGACAAAAAGAGCTACAAACAACGCACCCCACTGCCAGGTGAACATTGCCAATGATGCTAGGGCATAAATCTTAAATTGGCTGGATTGATGAGTTAATCAAAAAGTCAACTTTTTTGCTTTTCAACAAGAGAGCAGCCCACATAAAAAATGTAGTGGTGAACAATTTTCGTGCGTTACCACCCTTCCCATGCCGAGCATTGAATAGGACACACTTGAAACGCCGACTTATAAGGTCGCTGTAAGAGGGTCTAGGAGAAACTGCACACTACTTATTTGTACTCTCATTATCCAGTCTTCAGTAGTCCACATTTGTATGGGGTCACAAGCTTATCCACTATACCACTTGGTTGTTTGCTTGTATTTTTTTTAGTACCACTGCTACGTTCGATACCATGGACCCAGGTCTATAATACCCAGACCCAGGTAATTAGAGAGAATACGGTAGGTAAAACAGGGTATACGCTCAGTCTCGGCTAACCTAGACTGGTCTGACCTAGGCCTAAGGCTTAGTCATATGCCCAGGTGTAGTCTCCGAGATCTGCAAATACCATTTACAAGGTTGTCTACCTTGGTAGCATAACATCCATATTTTTCAATTGAACTAGCCTAAGCCAATATCTAAGCTAATTCGAACCCACTACAAGACTAGCTGGACCGGTGGCAAGTTGGGCAAGAATTAATAGGACAAGTAGGAAAATAGAAATAAAAAATAGAACAATCATTAATTAATGAGGCATAATCTTCTGCACAAACAGCAAACTACAGTCAAACCTCGATTTAAACAAACCCTCAACCATCGGACCGCAGATGGAGGGAATGGACGGAAAATGTGCGTCCATCAAAGAATTCAAGGAAGAAAGCGGGTGAGAAGATTTTTTTTGAGTAAACAGCAATGACTACGATTTGGTATACATTGGTCAACAGCACAACAACAAAAAAGGTGAGACCGCTCTCAAGCAAATGCGCAGGTTGGCCCAATTCTTGGACAAAAATGCGATTTCTAAGTGCTGCTCATACATACAAAACAAGGATTAGAGCTAAAAAAAAGGGGACCCACCGTAGACCAAATGCCAATTGTGACAGCTGCATCCTTGAGCTTCCAACAGCAACATGGATTGCACGGCATTCTTTGGGAGTATATTAAATATCTTCTACTCGCAAAATTTCACTGTACTATTTAGAACTATAGGCTGGAGTACCCGTAAATAGGTTTCAAGTAGACTACAACTAGGTAAGGTATGCACGTTCGCTAAGTAGGCATATGAAAATAAACTGAAATATCTTGATTAGAGTTTGTCCTTCCAACAACACTTTTTTGAGAATACTTTGACCTGGTTATCATTAACAACGGCTAAATACCCCGTCTAAGGCAATTAGAGAATTGTGGTCATTATGTTTGTAGAAAATTTTGAAACCCATCAAAGTCTTTATTTATAAGAATTTTGATACTACTGTAGTATACCCCCCACTCCAATCGTTTATACCTCCTCCCATACAAAAAATACCTCCTCCCCCCCCCCCCCAAAGTAATATACTCCCCTTTGTGGCAGTTACATTTGGGGGGGGGGTATAATACAGTAGAATCACATTAATTTCAGACCAGTAATCCCAGATTATCGCTTAAGCGAAAAAAAAAATTGCTGTGTATAAAGAGGCATGACTCACCTTTGGACTGTCTCACAGATGTGCTTTTCTTGACTAGCTCTCTCCCTCCCTCCTTTTGTTCCAATGACTAATACTAATACCAATATCAGAACTGCTGGACTTAAGAAGCTGGAGGTGTTGTTGAGTAAGCCAAAAATCAACTGTCAAGTTTTAGTCAGGGCGGCCACCTGTTTGTAGTCATTGTGTCAAATAAGATGCCATATATTTTTTCACCCTCGTCAGAGCTAGGAGAAGAGTCAATTGAGAGTATTCCAATTTGCTAAATTTACTAATGTTCAGTCAAAAGACCAACAAAAATACAGGAACACAAACACGGTATAGCAAGTTTCGACTGCCAAAAGGACAATTTTTGACCTTAAAAAGGAGCAGCCGTCTGGTTTGTAACCATCATCACTGTATAAATAGCCAATTTCCGCTGTACAAAATTATTCAAGCAGCAACCACAACAACAGGAAAAGATGACCATAAGGAGAAGCAAGAGGGCTATTTCCTCTCCTGCTCACAAAAGAGGGGGAATATTTTTTCGCGAAGGACACCCAAGGAATTTCCTACTTAACAAACATAGAAGGAGCAGGGAAAAATTAAATGTGAAATGGGGCTCTCAACTCTGCTGCTTAGGACAACACAAGCAGCAGGCTATTATTTGCAGAGTGCGAGGTGGGATTCACCCGCTGGTATCGATTTTTGCCGATAATACATTCACACACATTTTTATACTTATTTTTGCTGTGATCGCAAAAAAAGATGGGGCACAACCAACTCACCAGCCACAATTCCTATCAACCACAAAGCCATAGGGAGTTTTTCTCGGTGCAGGCTTTTTTATTGGCCACTTTTCCATTGGACAGTATTTGTCATAGTATGCAAAGTGGAGAAACTGCTGGATGGTCTTTGAAATACAGAAGTGGGAATGTAGGGAGTGTGAGTAGTCCTTTTTCCACAGTAGTCTTCTAAAACCGGGTTAACTTCTAATAGGGACTGTTTATACAAATTTTCATCTCCATTAGCCTTTTAGATAAGGCTCAAATACGAAAGAACCAACCAGAAATCGACTAAGAAACAAAATATTGACCTGAGAATTGAACTACAAGCCAGCCAACCAGGCTTACAGCAACAACAACAGAAATAGTAGTAGTGGGCAGTGAGGTCTATCTATGCAAACAGGATTTGCTACTGCTGTTGGGTCGAGTGGACATGCAACTAGCTGCCTCATTTTTTTTTTCCCCCCCCCCCGCCTCTTCCTTTGGATGACTCACCTTTACCGTTGAGCACACTAAATGGGAATGCACTAGCCAACAAGGGCACTCGTCCCTATAATAAGACTGCCTATTGTTAGCTTAGTCTAGGGCTATAAGCAAAAATACAAGAAACCAGCGTTTCTAAGAAAAAAAGTAAGCAATTGTTGAGTCTCACCCTATATATGGCTTCTGAAATTTGGTTACTACGGACCAAACAATGCACAACAGCAACATAATAGCAGAAAAAGCAGTGAGCAAATAGACTACGAAAGGCCGGGTCAATTCTAGTTGACAGCCGACGACCATGCACCAGCCATAGAGACAAATGGTGTCGGGTCAACAATGGTCAAAGAGAAGTAAGTTGCCTAGCAACACTTTGGAAAGAAAGGCTATTAAATTTGTCAAATAGAATAGCATGGCAATACAAAACCATTGAACATGCAAGGATGGGAATGGACACTTGCTAAAATTGTAGAACTTACAAAATATGTTTGCAAAGGATCGCCGCAGTTGTTCGACCGGACATTTTTCCACAAATGGCCCTATCTTCTATGGAAAAAAGTCACCGGTTTAGTATAGAGGGAAACCCTTTGTACCTTAGACTATTGATATTGTATAGCTGTTGCTATTATCAGGGCTGAGCAAAGATTACATCGAGATAGGATCAGATATCTCATATTTTGCTGTAGTCAGGTGTATATGTGCTCAAACCGGGGAAACTTTAGCCAATTTGTTATCTAACCGCATTTTACATTAATTAGATGATTAAATCATCGCCTCACATTAATTCCACTACAGTGGTTGTCCTTGAAGGGACATAAACTTTTTTCCCCTGCTTTCTTTTCTCTCACACAAAAAAGACAAATCAATTGATTAGCATGGTTGGAAACCGACATTATTTGCGCACTTTGGTGCCTTTTGCAAAGAACGACATATACAAAAGATCGAGTATGGCGGATGCTATTTGCTTTTTTATTAAATTATTTGTCTTTTTATTACTTATGGAAAGCCATATGTGCTATGCAAAAAGGCGGGTATCGGCCGGCTCACGCACATTTGAGTCGAAACCGGGCATGGGCAACGCCGGCTTCTTGGATGACAACACACTCTTTCAGGAAGAGCAGGAAGAGGAAGTAGACCCAACGGAAACACTACAAATGGACAAGGAGGAAGGGAAAGTGAGTGTCCCAGCAGATAAAGCAACCACTCTTGCACTGGATATAGGGTAGGTTTTTTAGCCGTCTTCCTATGCTAAATAACCAGGTACAGTCAAACCTCGATATAAGGAACCTCTGGTCCCCAGGCAAAATCTTTGTTATATCCAGGGTTTCGTTATATCGGGGGTATGTTATATCGAGGTTTTACTGTATTCTATTAAGAAAAGATGACTTCAAACATTTGGATAGAACAAAGGAAATAGAGATGCTGGAGAATGTTACAGGTAGGATAAGTGGCTACTAAAACATTTTCGCTACTACTGTATGCTTTTGAGCGGCTTGGAGTTGAATAGAACTTTTTTTTTGGGTGGTGAGGTGTGGTATAATCCATTAGAGTCATATTTGCAGAAGTTTCGTTGAATCTACAAGACAAAGTGCTGCACATGAAAGAGAGCGAGCCAATAAAAACGGTGGAGAAAGCTGTAGAAGAGGGAGGCGGTCCGCCTAGAGATGACGTTGGAGTCAAGCCAGGTAGGATTGCTATTTGCATATTTTGTTATGGGAGACCAAGGTAGGCAACCTTGTAAATGGCATTTTTAGACCCCAGACATACATCTGAGCCTTAGGCTTAGGGTAAGCCAGCTTAGGTTAGCCATGAACAACTAAACATAGGTAAAACAGGTAAGCGCCGGTTCATGGTTGACCTACGTTGGCCTATCCTAAGCCTAAGGCTTAGTTGTATACCCAAGTCTAGTTCCTAGGTTCTCAAAATACCATCTATGAGGTTGTCTACCTTGGCCTCCCAAGGCAAAATATGGACATTCTCGACTTAAGAAATGCTTAGGAGGGGCTTTCCTGAGTGAGCCCTCCTTAGAAAATGGCCCCTTACTTGTCCCTTCCCCTCCCTTTAGTGTATTTATTTTTTTTTGAGGAGAGATGTATAAATTTTTGGGGGCAGTAACGCCACCACTCTTTTCTGCCTCCAAGCTCTACCAATTCCCCTCTTTTCAATTTTTGTTGAGCATCCAAAGTTATGCTGGACTGGTATGGTCGACGAGGCAAATGTTGATCACTAACATTTATTTTAAGTACTACCACAAAGTGAAGGAGAGGTGTTGTGGATTGATGCCGCCTACAAAGCCAGAGAAATCGGTCTAAACATCTCCAAATTAGATGAGTGCGAAGCATGGCAGCAGTACTGGAACAGTAGCACAAATTCCAACTCCAGTTTTGAGTTCAACATCATAGTACAAATTTTCGCGCTTTAGAAACCCGTATTTTGTCAAATCTTAGAGTGGCAACTACTCCAGAGTAGATTCTGATGAGGATTCTGGGGAAAAGGAAGATACGGATGGACCATTGAAATTGTCGTTGGTAGAATATGAACTGATCAAAACAAGACGTAGATTGAAAGATTTGCAGTTGGACACGGAACTGTTTGGAGATTATGATGTAAGTTTGGTAACTTACAGTCCACACTCCATTTTTACAACCGATAGGCTCTGCATACGGGGTGAGTCCGAAAAAACTGCATCATTTAAAAACAAAATGGCGTAGGTGGCCTCTTGCCCGAGCTTGGCAACAATTTTTGACCGATTGCTGCTCCTTGAGGATTCTTGAAGAGCTGATGGGTTAGGGCATATGCTATGACGCGTATTTATTCTCTCTAATAGAGCGGCGCTCTCTATGCGCTCTATACACCCCCCTATTAGTCTTAACGACTAGTCTTAACAAACTGCAGCGAGCACGTAAGGACAAAGAATTGGCCGAGCTATTCGAAGAAGTAGATTAGGAAGAAGGGAAATTAGAACGGCCCCCCCCCCCCCCTCCCCCTTAGAGAGCGGCATACCGCCCTATTAAAGAGAATTGGTTTCTTTTTGGATCCCGCAACAGTAAATACTGATTGTGTCTTTTTATGTAAACAGAGTTGTATTTAGGCCATTGGCCTGTTGTACAAAGAGATATGTGGAGACCACGAACAAATGTTGCTCTACAAGTCTCCGGAAGACGCGAAGAAAGTTGGTGTAGATGAGAAGTCTCCGATTTGCGATCCATTTAAAGTTGGTTTTGTAAAATTCCATTTTGAGGTTAAAGAGTGCGCACGAAAGAGCTTCTCCACATGGTCTACCTGATGGCTTACCTATCATCCAACTGGTTTACCTCATGTGTCACCTACCCTCCACATGTTTTACCTGATAAGTCACCTATCCTCCAACTGGTTTACTTGATATGTCACCTACCCTCCACACGGTTCAAGTGGTGGGTTATCTACCCTCCACATAGTTTATCTGATGGGTTGCCTACCCTCCATATGGTTTACCTGGTGGTCTATTTATCCTCCACATGCAGCACCTACCCTTTAGCTACACTCTAACTAGTTTAAAAGTTTGGGGGCACAAGCGTTGGGGCGCAAATATCGCATGACTCAAAATTCTTGTTACACCTTGCACATGAGGTTTTTGCAAGCCATGTCTATACTCTCGTCGTATAGGTAGAACTGCAGCCAAACACGGAGACGCTCACAAAGCTAGCTATTCAGCTGAATCGCATTGTGGAGAACAACATCAACTCAACTTCTTTGGCTTCAGCTTCTAATGGTGGTGCAGAAGTGAAGACTGACAAAATTTTGACTGCTGAAAAGAAACATGCTGTCAAATTTATGAGGTAATATAGCTGTATCTGTATAGCCTTTACAAATGCCTCAATTTCAGTCAGAACAATGAAGAGGAAGAGAACAATGACGAGCTAAAAAAACCGAAAACCAGAAGAGCTATACATGGAAAAAGAGAGGTGGAAACATCATCACCGGCAACCCACTTGGATGATCAAGTGAAAAACGCACAAGCTAACGAGAACTCAAAAGACACAAGTGACAGTGAAGGTGATGATGACTGGTTGGAGGTGATTTCTTTGAAAGCCATATCAACCGGTATGCGTCAAAAGCCCACTCGGCCCAATATCCCCCCAAAAAAGAAGGACAAAATCCCCTGTTCAACAAAATTGTAGGAGTGCTTCCCAGCCAAATGGGTATATTCTTCAGGCAATCCTCCCAATAAGCTTTCTCCACTACGAGTGACGTATGAACCCCAAAACAGACGGGCATAATATTATCAAAAAAGTGGTGAAAATTGAGGGGCTGGGCAACCAAACATAGAAGTACCATAGTGGTTTTTTTGGGGAGTCGAAAATTTCCACATTTTTCCTTGGGGGATGAAGGTATACGACCTTGACAACCATTGACACTTGCAAAACTGAGGGGCTGACCGAGATAAAGGCCGGTTTGGCTTTATCAGCTCTTTTTTTATTGACTCTGTTTACTTCTTCACATATAAAATTTTCAGAATTTAGCTTTCTCAAAGCAAATCTTAGAGCGACTGGAGGAGAGTGCCAATGACACTTTTGCTTTTGAGAAGGCCTGGGTCCAAATAGATGCCACTGACGAGACCAAGTCTGTTTGTTGCATTTTTTTTTTCAGTGGATCTATCCAACTTAATCCGACTACTTTGCAGTCCTGTACTTTACATTCTCTGGCCACAGGCAGCTGAACAGCTTCAGCTCAACATCCCCCTTCATAGCTACCAACGCTACGAGAAAGTAGGACTCTTTCTACCTGGAATTTGTGCTGACTATGTGCCCACAGCTATCGACAGCTTCAACGCTAGTGATTTTGAAGGTTTTTTCTTGATTTATTTTTCACATGTGTTACGTCTGATTGATTGACCGTTCTTAGCAAATACTCTTCTCACAAACTACTTTCAGGTATTGAAATAGAAGGTCCTATAGGTGTCAACATAACTGCCTTGGAGTTGTCTGGAGTCAATCTTACTGAACTAGCTGAAAAGCTGAGAAATGACACAGAGGTGGATGAAATTCTAACAAGAACAAATGAATCTTCCAGGTTTTTAATGGCTACATTAATAAAAAAGCTTGCTTCAACCTATACTAAAGCGCTGTTGAGACTAACTCGAGAAAAGCCAACTTTGACTTATATCGCACACCTTTACGTATTCTTCGCCAGAAAAGGGGACTCAACACCAGGGGCGGACATTTAATGCCACAAGCGAGGAATGGGCCAAGGGGTTAAGGTCTTGGACAGGAACTTAAATACAACTAAACACTAAAGGCAAGGCATGAATACTACACGGAAGGGGTAGCTATACACGGAGGGCTGGCAGGTATTTGGGGCCAGGGGTGAACACTCGATATAACGGTGAAAAATACGGATAAATAGCGCGCCAACCCGTGGAAAAATTTGGCATTGCCGCAGTGACGCCTTCTAGTTACTAATTTTTTGATTGTAGAGCTCTAGGAGGCAGCTACATACTTCCAGTTCTCAACAAAAACCAATACGACCCTTTTTCCGCTCCCATAGTGTTCCAAGGAAGTGCTGTGGTGGTGCGTTTCGGCATTTATATTGAGTCAATGTCCAATTTCCAGACTTCTACCATGGTGAGTTTTCCAGAGGGTTTACGGGGTCCAATGGTTCCAGAGGGATTTCCTTTCCTTTTGTATACAAATTTACCACTTGTTTCTAGGATTATGACATGGACATGTAACATTTTTTTTTTGTTTCTATCCCAGCACAGCTTTAGCCCACTGTGTCCAATTTTCAGCTATTTACTGCTGGCTTGGAGGGATGCTCGCCTAGTCAATCCCTACGGAAAGCCAATTCTGGTCAAAGAAGAGGAAATTCTGGAAAAGATTTGGCGACCAGACCCTTTCTTTGACGCTAAAGAAGCGGAATTCCACGAGGTCACCTTCCTCAACTTTCTAATGCGAATTTTCCCCGACGGTCTGGTGTTGTATGAGACTAGGTAGTACTGTTTAAAATAGTTGTTGATTTACTTTAACCACAATTTATTGTTCAGAATAAAATTGAAGCCAGCCTGCAACTTGATCCTCTGCAAATACCCTCATGACAAACAGACCTGTGAGCTGCAGATCAAATCATGCAAGTTTTTGACCCAAGTGTCGAACGGGTACCAATTTTTTAAAGGCCTTTCACAACTGTGGAGACAGCCTATAAACCTACTTGTTTAAACCCTCCCACCATCGCCCACATCCCACCACCTCTAACAAGAATCCATTTTTTAGTTGCCTACCCTATTGAGACGGTTCGGTTCGAGTGGTTCACCAGAAAAGTTGATGCCATTGACAAAAACCCAGACGTGAAATTGCCTGAGCTGTATATAGACAAATATGAGCCAACTTTTTGCAATAGGAGTCGAAAGTCTGGGTAGTGGTATTGTTCTTTCCAAGCCAACCTCACTGTTTCAATTTAATCTAGCGATTTTTCGTGTCTGAGAGCAGTTTTTCGACTGAAACGAGATGTAAGATAAAATTTTCGACGCTACTAGGATATATACCCCCTCCCCCCACAATCAAGTTTTCTAAAAGTGTTTATGAACAAGTTTTAAGTAAAAATCGTTAATGAAGAGGTTGAAATAGTAATTGAGAGGGTAATAATGTCTGAATTGGGGAGGGGAAGGGAATAATATGGAGCCACTAATATGAAAGGCCATTCACCCGTCTCCCCTACTGAACAAGTAGCTCTGAGCATTGGGAAGTATATCCTAGTAGCGCCAAATTTTCCATATTTTCTAAACAGTTTATGCACCCAAATTAAGGTTGGGTTCCACATAGCACAGACATATATCCCCACTAGTCTAGCTTTGATGTTCAGCTGGGTATGTATTAAAGGTAGATGTAATAGCTTTGAACAGTGTATGTTTGGGTGGGAGTGTGGCTTCCAGAAGAGTTCATGGAGGGACGTATTGGAGTTGCCATAACTGTGCTGCTTACATTGTCCACCGAAAGTGCTGGTGCCAGAGAACATCTGCCTAGTGTATCCTATTTGAAGGTTGACATTTGTGAATAGTATATTCTAGAATGGGTAGTACCCATTGAATATCATTCTTGCCTTGGTCCTTATTACTGCTTTAGCTCTTCCTAGGCATTTCTAACATGCTTGCTTTCCAAACATTTTTGTCATAGAAGGTCGGTCTTTGAAAAGTCGAAAATTTCCATATTTTGCCTTAGGAGACGAAGACAAGCAGCTTAGCCGTAAAACCACTAAACGAAAAACCATTAAACACAGGTGAAGCAGCGCAAAGATAATTCACCAAGTGGGCGTCTACTTGGTTTAACTAATTCATAGCTGGTGTTGATGTGAGATATCTCGTGAACACTAAATTTAGATGAACACAGGGTATATGCTGACTCTCGGCTAACCTACGCTGGCCTATCCTAAAGCTAAGGCTTAGTTGTATGCCTAAGTGCGGTATCTGAAGTATGAAAATACCATTTATAAAGTTGTTTACCTTGGTTCCTCAAGGCAAAATATGGAAGTTTTCGACTAAATACCGACTTTCTATGACGAAAAAGTGCAAAAATCAGCTTGTTAGCGTATGAATGCTTGAAGAATGCTTGAAATGCTTGAAGAAGAAGCTAAAACAACAGAGGGAGGGACAAAGGCAAAAAGGGTAGCCATTGTAGAATACGGCCACATAATCCTATACATACTGTTTAGGCGATTGATTTATGGTTTGGATACATTACTGGATTTGTATTCTTTACTCTGCTACAGACACTATTTGTGATTGGATTTGACAAGAGAGCTAGTCAATTGGTGAGGCCATTGAGAGAAAATCTTTAAATAATATTTGCGTCATGTCCGTCTCTTTGTCTTTTGAGTCATGACAATGGTTATGATCTCGCTTTTTGACATGCTTGGTCTAGGGTTTAAAGGGACCGTAGCCTTTCCGGCTTAGGCTTTAAATGTTTGTCAACAAAATATGAAGCTAAAACTAAGGTCTGGAGCAGACCTTCCCGTTCGGACAGCGAACGACCGTCCTAAAAATGAAGGAGGCGGACGGGAAGCTGACCAGATTTCAAAATAAGTGGTCACTATTTTTGCTAGCATTTTTTACACCCATTGGCTCTTTAAGCGCAAATGGGCCAATCGCAAGAGGTCGGATATCAATCAAGAACAACGAGATTCTATGAACAACAAAGCAAAACGATACCACAAGACTGGAAGGTAAGGGAATAGCAGAGGTATTTTTACCAATCCATCAACCGACCATCTTGTAGGTATTTGGACAACTTCTGTCGAGTATTCTACCCTCTCAGTTTTGTGCTCTTTTTAATTATGTACTACTTTGTGTTCACTGAAGGAAGGCAGGATGACTGTTTGTCTAGAGGAAACTATTCTTGAAATTTTTTGTGTTGAAATTGTATAAATATAAATTATATAAATAAAATGAACAAAAATATGAATACTAAGATACAGTCAACCGATAAAGTCAACCCTTTAAGATACAGTCAACCGATAAAGTCAACCCTTTAAGATACAGTCAACCGATAAAGTCAACCCTTTAAGATACAGTCAACCAATAAAGTCAACCCTTTAAGATACAGTCAACCGATAAAGTCAACCCTTTAAGATACAGTCAACCAATAAAGTCAACCCTTTAAGATACAGTCAACCGATAAAGTCAACCCTTTAAGATACAGTCAACCGATAAAGTCAACCCTTTAAGATACAGTCAACCCTAAAAAGTTGGATCCATAGCTGGGTCCGACCATTTTTTACCTCAATTTTTGACACCTTTTGTCAGTTTTTATACCGATGTATCTAAGCCTTAGAGTCTAGGGCCAAAAATCGTAAAATCGTTTTCCATAACAGACAGAAAGCACTTTCACTTGACAAAAATACCCTTTCCTCTAAATTGAATAATAATTTAATAGGAAGTTCTGTGAAAGGTACATACCAATTCAATTAATCTTTTAAATTAGGTTCTAGCCCTCCGAAGTGAGTAAAAACCAATAATAGTTAAATTTTGTTGTTTATTTTCGCGTTCCATTAAGCTGATCATTCAGGTGATTTTTGGTACTTATGGAGGTAAATACCGAACTCCTCTGGGTCCAATTAGTTCTCTCCTGAATTCGAATGCACTTACAAGCAAAGATTTCATTTGATCTGCTAACATACTGATAGGGAAATTGGGATGGGAAATTATCTTTTTAGCCCTTCTAAAATTATCCCTTCTAAGCATTTCTAGTCGCTCAAATTTCATCATTCAATATCTTGTTTTTCGGTTGTTGCCATAGCTGACAATCTTATTGGGTTGTTTCTAAAGTAAACGAATAAATTGGCCTCCCCTGGGAAGACCAGCAGAGGCCTGATTAAGTGAAATCTCTGCATAATGGTTCCATGAAATATCACGGTGGAGAAGTTTTTGTTATTCATTATTTTATTGTATGTTAAAGAGAAGACAGAAGTAGGTAAAAGAGAATGTGCTCTCTTGCTGTCTGCACACTGGTCAAGCTCAGTCGTTTGTTGAGAAGGTATTTTATTAAATGATAGTATTTTGCACCCCAAATTTGTCTCTGGTCCCTCTGCATTTAAGCGAGAAAATCTTTCGCCTTTTACTAAAGATTTCCGTGCAGAGGGACGCTTATGAGTTAAGCAATTTT
>BBSZ01010162.1:0-14228 GCA_000981365.1 Subanguina moxae
CTACTACTGCTCGACTCCTTGACCTTACAGACACTACAAGTCTTCATACAGGCACACCGAATACATTTGCGGAAGAAGAAATTTTCACAGTGGGGTTTGAGTTTCTCACAGTGCTCACTTTTGTCTTCACATTCGCCTAAAAACAAGCAAAGATACCTTTTAATAATTTTGTCATCATCTCACTGGCAATAAGAAAAATCCCCGAGCTGGTGATCAACTAAACACCAGGTAGCATTTGACCAGAACCTACTTCAACCTATCCCTATTTTAAACAATCCCAAAAATTTCAAATTAATTTTATCCTCAGTACCTATGTTGAAACATTATGTTTTTGGTATCATCTGAAAGCTCTATTTTTCTTCTTTCGGTTGATATATAAACATTATTTCCATTCACTCAAGATGTCCACCATCAGCTGCGATACCTTTGCAAAGTCGTTTTGGGAAATTGCCAATGGCTTGTGGAATATCGGCCCACTCTTTCACCAACCAAGCTTTTAACGCAGCAATTGAATCGTGTGGTGCAGAACACGCAAAGAATTCAAATACAGATGCCAGTTTCACAAAAACACTTGATGGCTTTTGAATCGGTTGGTTGTGGAACGTTCATATCGCGAGCGATTCCTTCTTGTCAAAGACGTACATACCTGCTCTTAGATCGACCATTCTGAAAGATAAATTTTATTGATGTGAAAAAACAAATAATATACCAATCAAAGGAAGAGAAATAGGGCTTTCAACTGGCACCAAAACATAAGGTTTCAATTTAGAATACTAGAAACAGGTTGAAGTAAATCTTAGTCAAATGCCTGGGCTTGGTTCTTTTTCTACCTCTAATATTCACAAAGAGTTAAAAAGTTAATGAAAAAATGAAAAAAAAAAACTAAAAGTTTTCAACCTGAATGGTGTTCACAACTACACTTTTCCTCCCTGGGGCAATCTTCATGACAACAAGACTGGGCCTGTCCAGCCAATACGGTCAACAATACAGAGGCAATAGCCACAACGGTTAGTCTGTTCATCGAGGCAGGCCGACAATTTTCCTCCCAATTACGACAATTTTTAGAGACTCTTCACAGAAATAAATACAAATGAGTCCAAAATAAGGTGGCAGGAATCTGTGAGGATAAGCCAAACACAGGTGGATTGGATTAGAACTGGGAAAAAGACAGACTCAGTTTTTATTTAAGCCATTTTTTTTACCACCATCTGCCTGATATTTTGGTTTGAGTCATTTCCCACTGTTCCCTTTTATTTTGTTGGGGAGAAAAAAAAATTTTGAGAGCTCCAAACTTTGCGCTTCAACAGCTAGATAAATAGCTTGATTTGAAGGCTGGAATATTTTTGTTGGAGGAGTGATAGCGATTTTGGCAGCATTTTGCAGCATTTGTTCGAAGCTACAGGGTGAGGCAAATAGTTGCTCTTTAATTACAGCGATTTATTTGAGAATCTTTGTTCCATTTGTTCTCAACTTGTGCAACATTTTGTAGCGCATTAGCGCTGCCTGGTGTAAGGAAGGTGTGTGGGGGTTTTTCAAAAGTGCCAAAAGAGGTGGCTTTATCATTGCGCAAGATATTATCAACCTTGGGTAAAAAATTCTAGCTCTCTTCTCTGTATTCGTCTTAGATAGACGACTTTTTATCTATTGGCTTGTCATTAACGATGCTGTCACCTTCTTTAAAAAAAGGGTTGAGGAATAAGTATCCAGCGTTTTTTTTTTTCAATTGCCTTTTCTATAGCTGTTTTCATGACTCATATAGGCGTATGACCTACGAAGGGAAAGATATATTCTTTCTTTTTCTAATGAGTAGTTATCTGTTTATTTGTCATGAAGGAAAATAATGTGCAAGCTACAAAATATGGACGTGGATTTTAGGGGTTTGAAAGTTATAGAAATTCTGATAGTCCACAAATTTTTAGTCATTAAGATGCTCTCTTTCTGCATCACTGATTTCCTGCCATTTCTTTGAAAGCTTGTTGATCCCCTAGAGGAGAAATGGCTGTCATTGGAGGCAATTCAGCCGTTCACTGCTGACACAACTTGTTCAAAATCAGCAAAAATCAGCAAAAAATAGTCATAAATCCTGTCGTTTATGAAGTTTTCTATTCTGAGGCTTTCTATTAGATAAAATATGAGAGGCGGCTTTATCATTGCTTATCAACTTTGAGTAAAAAATTCTGGCTCTCTTCTCAGTCTTTGCCGTCGTCCTCTGGCACTGGCCTTTGGGAATCTTCTCTTTTGTTCTGATTTTTAGGTTACCTAACAAATTGGAGCCTAAATATCTCTTTTCATAACAAATTTCCACGTAAATTTCGCTATCCATCCCTAAAGTCAAGGATTTAGATGGGCAAAGGCACAAATTCATACATCAACTCAAAAACTCAATGGCAAAAGACCAATCAAAGCCATAAAATATTTTATTTCTCTGCAACAAAAAAAGTACAGTAAACAGTTTCAAAGTGTACAACCACTTTGTTATGAAGCCAACTCCATATGGTTTTAGCTTTTGCCCAGTAGTCATAGTGTATTTAGTGGTAAATGTTATGCCTTTTTTTTGATAATGTCGATCGGTTGGCTGCAACCACCTAGGAATCTCCATAATCGGCTGAAGAAGCCTCTAGATAGGGTTGTTTTGGCGTAGGAACTTTAACCTTATTAGAATTGGGATTGCGAATGGCGGTGTCGTAGTCCCACAACATTGAGTCATTTCTCTTTTCGTTCCTTTCATCGCTTCCAAACAAATAGTCGGAAGAGGAGTCATTGGGAAGACGTTTTCCCCTGCTTTTGGTCAATAAACTTTGAGCTTGTTTGTGAAGACCAGAAGCTGGGGCTGAAAATTTGTTGGTTTTGATTTGAAGATTTCTAGTCGCTTACATCGGGATGCGCCGTATTTTTTACTGCTTTCTTGGTCATCTTCCATTGCCTCCTCTTGAATCTCATCCTCGTGAGTCGCACTACCAAAATCGTTTAGATGGATATCTGAAGGATTTTCTTTATCCGTTACATCAAAGGCTTCTTGCTCTGAATCAATGGCTGAGGAAGGGTATATCTAAACGTTTGTTGGACAATTAGGAAAAACGGAGAAAAAACAATTTCTCTATCCAAACTTTGGGACTTCGACGCTACTAGGATATATACCCCTACCACCCCCTCCCAAACATCAAGTTTTCTAAAAGTGTTTAAAAACCATTTTTAATTGAGGGGGTATATAATAATACAGCAGTAACAAAACTTCAAATACGATAATTTCTGCACAATCTTGCTCGGATCTATCTGCTGCATATCCTAATAATTATTTTTGGGGGTTTATATGCTAGTAGCTCTCAATCTCCACTATACTGTTTTAAAAAACCCGGAGTTCAAAATTTTCTGCTCCAACCGTTTCAGTGGAAGAGTAAGAGGTCGAAGCTATCTGATCACTTCTCTCAGCTGTCTTATATCCTGTTCGACCAATAGGCTTATGGCTGCCACCCACTTGCTCATCACTATCTGGCATCTCTTTTTTACTTCTGCTGCTGGCCTGTTGACTGTCGATGTAGGGGTAACCAGCACACTGGTTGCAAGTTTGTGGACAGCCTGCTTGTATGGCCTGTCCGAAATAAATATCTTGACACTGATACTTGAGCATTTTGTAGAATTCTGCACAGTAAATACTGTGGTCTACACACTCCGCTGATCTATCTTCGATAGAGCCTAGAAAATAGACAGCAAAGGTGAGAGATTGCAAAAAAAATAAGTAAAAGTGGATTTGGAACGGTGCATGACAATTTTTTTGCAATTATTCGTAAACCAGCGTATACCCTGCTTTGCATAAGGGGTGCTGGCTTATGTGTAGTGTATTTAACTGGAGATTCTTGGAAAAAAAAAACTAATTATTTGGATGAAACATATGGTTGACTTATTAATAACCTGTTTTCCGATAATAACATTAAAAAAACTATCACACAACTTGCTTTTTAAAAAAAAAAAGGATGTAAAAATATATAAAAAAACCTTGGAAATTATTGAGAAAATTTGTATTCTGGTTTTGCCTATTGTAATCATCGACAGGCTCGGCGGCATCATCGACAGGCTCGGCAGCCGAAGATGTGTGTGTAAAAAGACAAGAAAACAATAAAAATAGCTTAGAAGAATACAGTAACCACTTCATAGTGAAAAGGTAGGTTGGAAGAATTAATTGGAAGAAAGCTTTAAAAAGAAGGATTTGACGAGTGATTTGGGAAGCCTTTCCGAATGGCAACCCTTTGTTGGAAAAGTTGGTTGAAAGACAGGGGTGAAGGCAGGTGTTCAATTAAAAACGGCAATTACAGTCAACCGAAGACATTATTAATAGCTTTTATTATCATTTCATTTTATTATTTCATTAAGAGCTTTCATCAAGAAACGCGATAAAGCTGTGCCAACAATCAATAGAGATTCTATTTCTGGCAAAGAATTTAAATCTTTTTTATAAGTTTGCTCGTTTTTGTCTTAACACAAGACTTAAAATCAGAACAATAGAGAGAATAAGTCAGAGACAAAAGGGAAAGGGCCAGTCTGAGATGGTTTTTGTTTTGTTTTTTAATGTCGGTGGAAATTTTCTTGCAAAGAACCTTTTACAAGTTTGGGTGTTTCTCCACCGTATAAATTGAAGTGCACCCCCCTGTAGTGCACCCCCCTAAGTGCACCCCCCTGAAGTGCACCCCCCTGAAAGTGCACCCCCCTGTAGTGCACCCCCCTAAGTGCACCCCCCTTGAAGTGCACCCCCCTGCTAGAGGGGGGTGCACTTAGGGGGTGCACTACAGGGGGGTGCACTTCAAGGGGGGTGTACTTCATATCCTGTCTTTCTCCACACAACAACCAAACCAAGTAGATGTTCATTTGGTGTGATTTTTTTTTTCATTTCAAGCACCGAAACCCTCTTTTTCTTTATTAATATAGGGTATTCTAAACACAGTTTGACAGGGATGAATCACCTTCTTAGAGGGTACTTCGATTTTTTTTGTTTTAAGAGTCTGTTACTTCTACATATTAAAATCACAACTTTTAATTTTTTTTCACAGCAAATGTTTATGCATAAAATGTACCCACCAGCACCATATTCCCATTTGTATTGATCTCTTTGAAGGCAGCCGTGTCAGCCCGTTTTCTAATCATCCGCACAAATGCATGGTTGGCCAACGGCAAATTGGAGGTGGACAGGCCTTGGCTGCGTGGTCTGCGTGGGTACTGCAGGGAGTGCTGGCTGGCCATTCTGGATGAGGTTGGCGGAGGCATGGCACAGCTTGGCCCACAGCCCATCATCTGTGTTCACCAACTGGCCTACTCCTGCCCCTACATTTTTCAACCATATATCCAGGTGGCAGTTTGCACAAACTAGAAATTATATTTGTTTTGGTACAGCTTTAACTATTTTAGAATAACTGTAGTATCCGCCCCGACCCAAAATGGGCCAAAATTATGCTTTTTCAGCATTTAAATGTCTAAAACATACATAAAGGTTACAGCATATACAAGTTTTGGGGGCACGGAAAAACAAGTACCAGTGCAAAAACAAGTAGAAAATCAAGTACTTTTTTTGGGTGAGGGGTATGTGCAGTTGTATCATGCTTTCTTATCTCTAAATTATCTAACTCTATTCTGTTTAGTCTCATGTAAACCATTGTATTTCAGAAAAATGTATTACACGGCTACGGAAGTTCGAAGATGAATGACTCATCAACAAAAAAGAACGCTTTACGAATTGGTGCATGTTCAGATGTTGAAGCATCTTGCTCAGACGGGTCTTGCCGTTTTCCTTGCTCAATTGGATCCTGGAGATATTTTTTCTGATTTTCTATTCAAAGAACCTAGCTTTATAGATTTCTTTACAGATAAAAAGCGCGTTGAAAACAAAATCTTGATGTGTACCGCTCTCCATTCAGCTACTGAAGCAACGTAAGCTTTGTTCTATGCCAGTTCTTTTTGTTATGAAATACGCTGATTTTAGGAAAAAGAAGGTTTGCAAAGCAAAATGACGAGGGGGATTTGCCCAGCTAAGTTTCGTCAGTATGTTGATAAACGCTTTCCTGGATGAATGAGTGGCCAAGTCATGTATGTGGTTCCATTTGTCATGAGTCATTTGGGTGGTGCTCATTCGATCGATTCGGTTCAATCGACAAACAGTCTTTAAGTTGTTGCTCATATGCATACCATGTTCATGTCATGCGTATCCTGGGTTCGTTTTCTGCTTTCCTTTGTGATCTGCTTTCGTAACCGCTATATCTTAATGTGAGTAGCTAAGAAGAAGTTTTGGCTAATTCGTATCTTGTCGGATGCATTCACTTAGTTGAGTCGCCAAAAGCTGTGAGTGAAGAACTTCATCAAAATGCATGGTATTGACTGTTTTAGTTTACGGCGATGTGAAATTTTTTGGCTTATAGTGGCTGTACGATACTAAGAACGTGTTCATCGGGCACAAAATGGATGCAGGAGAATTTTGGTCTTACGGAAGCAGCTTTATTGGGAATGCGATGCCAGGGAAGAAGTGCCTCTCTTTGCGAATGGGCTTTTTGATTGGACGCGATGAAGGATGATTGGCGTAGCACATGGCTGTTTTGCAGAATCGTATTACAGAATCGGTTTTGCACGTATGTCCTTATAATATGGCGAAGTGCAACCAATTGTGTCATATGGTTGCTTCATTAGGTAAAGCGCACTTTTGATACAAAATGGTGTTTTCCGTCGAAAAGGAGCTTTAAAAGAGTCAGAAAGAAAAAAAGGTGGTGTTACCAGGTGGTTTTAAAATTGAGAGACGGAAAAATGATAAATATAACACTTTGTTACCAGGCCGCCAAACACAATCTTTTTTATTTTTCAAGGGAAACCTTTTTCACGTTTTGAAAAGCCGTGAGCACTGTCGAGCGTAACTTAGCAGTTATGCTACCATTAAACCTAACGGCCTAATACTTCAGAAAAAGGTATTAAAAACTGATTTTAGGACATCTGACTGCTTCCTACCTTATCTGGGTCTTAGCTTATCTCGTCTGGGTGTTGGCTTAGTTAAGATGGGTATTATACTAGTTGGGCCGGCATATCATTTAATCAAGCAGGTTTTTTATACTTAAAAAAATTACGGCAAATAAGATCAAAGTCAGTCTAGTCTAAAAACGCAGGTGTAGAGGAGGCAAACATCTCTTTGCAGCAGGACTGTTGTATTAACGTAATTTTCCCTAAGGAGAAGTTTGGAATTAAAATTATGGATTGGAGAGCCACACTCAGCTAATCCCTTTGCTGCCTCAGCTGTTATAATCTTCTCTGCTTAAAGCCAAACAAAAAAGGAAATTAATTTTTATGTAATATTTGGAAATTCAATGAAGCAATTGTCTGAAGAAGGAGCCTATACAAAACTTCGTAAAATTCTTATTTTGCTTGGTTAGACTCGTAATTTAGAGAGTTTTAGATCCCACGAACTACAGACATATAACTTATACTTATAATAGGCCAGCGTACATTAGCCCCGATCCAGCATATAGCTTGTTTTAACTAAGTTACTGGTTTCGTGGCTAACCTACGTCGGCCTACCCTTAGCCTAAGGCTTAGTTGTATGTTCGAAATGTGGTTCCTGGGGTTTAAAAATCTGCTTTCTATGAAGAAAAATTATCTGATAATACAGATGACCCTCGCTATTTAACGACCCACTGAAAAGTTCGATCCACATCGGGGTCCAACCATTTTTTTCCTCAATTTTTGACATCTTTTGTCATTTGATGCTGATGTCTCTAGGGCAAAAAAAAAGGGGGGGGGGTCGTTAGATCGAGGGTTGACTGTATTTTTGATTTTTTTGGCATACAGTCAACCCTCGCTAACTTGGCACTTCAAGTTACCAGGCTTTGAGTGCCGAATTATCGAGATCCATTTCTCGATAAAATCTTTTCTTGAGGTGCCAAGTTATCGAGGATGCCACGAGGGCTGACCGTATTAGAATTGCTTAGGTCTAGTCAATTTTTTTTTGGAAATGGGATTCAAGCTTACACTTGATTTTTGCCAAAATTTTTTTTGTATCCTCGCCGTCTCCAGGTAACATCTACTTCTAACTCGAGTGAGCTATAAGGGCAGGCCGACGTTGAGCCCAAGCGGTCACACGCCATTTTCACCACGTAATATTTGCGATATTTGCCCTAACGCCCCTCAAAACACTACCTTATCGAGCACTCGATATTCAATTCAAAAACATAAGGTTCAACTTACGGCTTGACTTACAGCTAAACTCTAGAACTGGACCTAGATAGGGCAAGATTCTCATTTCTGATTTGGTTTAAATTTCAAAAAATGCGCTGTTTACATGCCCTTAGCCGAATTAATCTTTGTTTTGAGAAAGTGCAGAACTCTTTCCAATTATTTGCTGTCTTTTCTTGGTCTATTCCCTTTCTTGAGGCAGTTTGTAGGTGATAAGCATCAAATCTCCGGAGCAAATTTCAGGTTTTGCGCATTCGCTTCAAAATTTCTCCGCTTGCTACTCTTTGATTTTGCAGTGGTCGTTTTGCAAATTGATTTGCTCAAATCTTCTTCGTTCCTTTTTGAACACACTTTACTATTATTATTTTTACATTGTTCTATACACTCTCTTCGTCAATTCGAATTCAAAAATAGTTGAGTAGTTTTATTATTAGATGTTATTATTTTCACTGGGGTTGAAGCTAACCTTCAGAATTTACTCCAAAATTGTAATATATCTTCTAGAGAAGTAAGTGGAGAGTTTTTTCAGCCTCAATAGAAATGACTTAAAGACCATTTTCAACTAAAACAATGTTCTGTTCCCCTAGTCTTCCTTAGTCACCGAGGAAAAAAGTCACGCAAAAAGTAATAGTGGACACAAAATTTTTAGATGATGAAAGCATATACAGTAAACCCTCGATTTAACAACCCCCTAAAAAGTTTGATCCATCACTGGGTCCGACTACTTTTTTACCTCAATTTTTGACATCTTTTGTCGGTTTTGATACTGATGTCTCTAGGGGCAAAATTGCAAAAGTTATCAAAAATTGAGGTGAAAAAATGGTCAGACCCAAATATATATTGAATTTTTTGGGCCACCTTAAAATCGAACGTCTACTGTAATATAATCAGCATAAAACAGAGGTATACTTGCCCTCTTTACGAACGAAGTATGCATTGGATGGAGTATATACTCTAGCATATATTCGGGGATTATATATTCTACGAAGTAAAGTCTATCATTTAGTTCCTGTCAAAACCTGGTTGAGGGACACAGCTACTACCTCAAAAGTAGGAAAATTATTTCACAGCATAAAAATTACAAGCCGACATTACGTGAACGCCCACGGCCATACAAAAGCGATAGCACGGCACTTACAGCAAACATACAAGAACCGAACCTTCTTTTATGTTAGGCTATGGGATACAGATAGTAAAAGTGATGAAAAGACCCTAAGTGCAGACACCTTAGGCTCGCAAACAAGATGCAAAACACGTTTATACAATGCACGGCTAAATATGTGTAGAAGTCAGCATTTTATTCAAGGCGAGAGAATATTATTCTATTCAGGCATTTCATTACCCGATTCTTTGAATTTTTAAAAGCCCTAGGCAGCATCTAAAAAAAGTTTCCTGAAAAAGACGAAAAACAGTAAGGCTTACCCTTGCGATCCATTGCTTCTGTTCCCCTCATAAAGTCGGCCTCATTGAGAAATGGCGTTTCAGTTCCATCTGCAAATCGCAAAACTCCTTGTTTGAGATCAATGGTGCATCGATGGCGGCGCAGCTAAATCCAAGTGAGATTTTTGTGTAATGTATACCGCGAACGAATCCAACCACATTTAATCCGAAAAGAATATCAACGTTGCGATCTCCCACGACGTCAAAGGAACAGGGAAAGACACGCCCTGCGACTTGTACTTGACCTTAAATAGAAACTCCATGAAACAACTAAAGCCAAAATTAAAGGCCGACATACAAGAGTGAATACGTCCTACGAATTTTTGACTTCCACCTACACCCATCGCAGTCAAGCGATAACGCGTGTCTATCAAACGGCTTATGTTACAGCGCTTAGCACAAGATTCTGAGAGAATAGAGACCTGGGCACCTGTGAAGAATGTCGATGATAAATACAAAGAACGACGAACGAACCTGAGTCAACGAACGCCATGACTGGATGATTGTTTATCTTCATGCGGATATACAACATATGAACGGGCACAAACCTATGAAGTAAGCTTATTCGTATAAATAAACATACCACAAAAATTACGCTTCCGGCATGTGCTCCATGGCGAACTGATGAGTAAAGTCAATGTTTTCGCGATCAATCTGCTCGGCTATGAATCGCTGTCCCTCTTCACTGTTTTCGTCGTGCATCAATCTAATTTTTCGGATCTGGTCGACTTTGTAATTTATATAAGCCTGGTGGAATAATTCTAAATCGCGCAAAGAAGTTAGGGCATTCGTTAAGTGAAACAGCACAAAAACACTGCGAAACGCTAAAAAAAATACCAAAATTTGATGGATTTGCTTCATAAACAGTGGCCACTTCAGGAGCAAAAGAGCGAAGCATATCAAGTTGACCAGGTCTCCCTAAAGAGTCGTAGATAACCCTAGCTTCTTTCCTATCTTGTTGAACAACCGAAAGTGAGTTTGGCACTTTAATTCCATTCACCAAATTCGAGACAATTGAGGTGACGCCTGGCTGAGAAAAACTGGCCGATGGCTGATCTTGAAAATTTGATCCATGATCCTGACTTTGTCGAGATGGAATTTGTTCGATACTGACGACATCACCATGGCTTAATCCAAATTTCTAAAGTGATTGAACAATAAACACGTTGCTTCAAAAAAAAACTAAAGATCAGACACTGATCATCATGTAATAAAATCTAAGCAGTTAAAATTTTTAAGACAATAGATAGACCTTTACTGGCTTCGAAGTAGTCGCTGCTGACATTCTAATAGCCACTCCATTAAAAACCAGACGAATATCACCGAAAGGGACAGAAGAAAGCGCTGGGATTTCGATCATGCAAATACCAATGAAGTTTTCGAGCTCCATATCTGGTGAGACTTCGACGTAAGTTATTTGCTCTCCATAGATAATTGTTAGCAGCATCTTTTTCACTCAGAGCCTCTGAATTAAAAGCGGGATCAGAAAAAACAAACCAAAGTCTGTATTGCAAACGTCTGCGTCTGCGGCACATTCTAGCAAGGAGTATCACTCCTCCCATAGATCTTTCTTAAAACTTTTTCAAAGAGGGTACCGGGATACCCAAAAATCGACATAAGTTATTTGCTCTCAATAGATAATTCGAGACAATTGAGGTGATGCCTCTGAATTAAAAGCGGGATCAGAAAAAACAAACCAAAGTCTGTATTGCAAACGTCTGCGTCTGCGGCACATTCTAGCAAGGAGTATCACTCCTCCCATAGATCTTTCTTAAAACTTTTTCAAAGAGGGTACCGGGATACCCAAAAATCGACATAAGTTATTTGCTCTCAATAGATAATTCGAGACAATTGAGGTGATGCCTCTGAATTAAAAGCGGGATCAGAAAAAACAAACCAAAGTCTGTATTGCAAACGTCTGCGTCTGCGGCACATTCTAGCAAGGAGTATCACTCCTCCCATAGATCTTTCTTAAAACTTTTTCAAAGAGGGTACCGGGATACCCAAAAATTTCGGGTGCCCGACTACCGCACTCAAAGGAAAAAATAAAATTTGACAACAAAAGGGAGACCAACGTAAAGGAAGCCACCCTTTATTAACTATATCCGAACAGTCTTCAGTAATTTTCCAATTTAGACTGGAAAACAGGACTTTACCCACACCGCTTTTCACCCTAATTACTCTACTACTATTTGCCTTGTACAACATAATAACTGATCACACAGTCAACCATATTGTCATCCTCTCAACCACCTATTATGACAACTCACCACTGTCAGTTTTCACCTTTTTTTACACAGCAAATGCTGAAGTTGTGATTGTAGATACAAACCTCACACAATTGTTGTCCTCTTCAATACAAGAGATCAACTCCGGATGAGAAAACCTCTTTTATGTACCTCCAAAAATGATACACACACCATCGTAAGAATCTTCTATTCAATTTTTGTCTGAGAATAAATCATATTTACCGTTGCGCTGGTCCCAGGAACACGCCCCATGGGGGACGATACCCAACTCGCTTCGGGTGCAAAATTATTTGTTAGACGTGAACCACTAAACCTAAGTAAAACAGGGTATAGCTGAGCATCAGCGCTAGCTCAGTGGCTGCATAACAGCGGTGGCGCCTGCTAAACCATCAGTAAAGCTTCCGGGTACAAATACTGAAACTCTAAACCATATAAAAATTGCCTTTTGAAAAAAGTTTTTGTCATTAAGCTCTACAATCTGCGTTAGGGTTAAGGCGTGGAGGGCCCCACTAGTCACAGCGATAGCGGCGTCGGGCCTTTTATTAACAATAATCATAAATAATTAATTTTTGCTTTATTCAGCAAAGTTATGCCAGAATTCGATATGCTTACGATCCAGTTGGCATTTGCAAATGGACTGCCTACATTGCCACTTGCAGAGTGTTTAAAGGGTTTGATGAGCTGACATTGTCCCACACTCATAAAAAGGCCGAAGGAGTTGTGGTAAATAAATTTCTTTGATTACCTTTGTAGGGGGGACGCGAAAAGCGTGCCAATAAAAACTTATTTCACTTTACTGGGTTATACCCCCAAGTTATCGCATTTCTAACTCCCAGGGCTCGGGCGCTTGGAGTTGAGATGCGCACACGAGCATACCTGAGACATAAATTACTAGAGAAAAGGCTCTGGATGCCTGAAAATAGCATGCATGCCAGAGCTTATTTGTGGGGTAGAGCCCGGTTGACAAAACTATGTTCAAGATCTTCTCTTTTCCTGAGTACTGTATTCTCTCTAATTATAGATCCGGGTGTGTAATTTTTCAGCCCTTCTCGTGTCCCTCCTACTTGAATTCCCTTTCAAAATTTATAGTTGTCCTATCGGAGACCTTACAAACCAAAAAAGAGTGTGGAAGTGGCAGCTTGTTTCAGTCCACTGTTTTACAACGAAAGATGGCAACTTATACTGACCACTCTGGAGATCTACCGCCACTTTGGAGTGCATCTACAAGTGTTTTATATACAAAGCATATTGCAAGACATTATGACTGTTTTGAAGGTTCTATTAGTGGAACGGTTCTCAAATTCCCTCAGCTCATTTCAGATATATGAAAGCAAGGAGATGGCTAGGATTGAAGCATGGCCTTCCATCAAACTAGACTTGCTCAGCCTCAAAGAAATAGGCTATGATCCCAATTTGGAGTTGGACTGGAGGAATCAGGCCAGTGCTCACACTGACTGCCTACTCAAATACAAGGTCAGCATTTTTTTTAACTTATTTTGCCGGCTGGCTCAACTTGAGCCGCTCAAGTCGATTACGCTTTTCATCAAGCAAATCCAACTTGATAGTAATGGAAAAAATATAGACAAAATCCACTTATTGTGTGGTTGTTCTACGACTGAACATAAAGTAAAGTAAACAATTTTACCCCCTTTAATGCAATAAGCTTGCTGCGTCTCCTTTGGAACAGCTTTTATGGTTTAACGTGTTTGCGGATACTCTTGAGGAGTATTCGTGGGTAGTCACTTCGCGTCAGAAGATATCAAGCAAACTCCTATATGAAAATGGGTGCTTGGTTTAATCTAGTGCATACCTGGACGGTCGATCCTTTTTTTTTTATTTGTTTGCTTTCTTTCTTCTGCGTCAACTAGAGTTTTAAAAAAGACTTTGCCAAACTGATGTTTGAGCGATATTAAAAAAGCTCGAAAAGTACTCTATGAAATGGTAATTCACCCGCAGTTCACGTTTAAAATTTCGAATCTAGTAAAAAAAAAAACTACAAAATAATCCTGGCGTTTTGTTCTTCTTGTAGTCAAGTTCACTTACAATTTGGTGAACACATAGTGTGATTTCGGTGCGCTGTGCTTTACATTGGAATTATAAATGTGCGAAGCATTTCGGAAACTTATTATTTTTAAAGAATCTGTGCGTCAAAATTTTTGCTCGTAACTGTAATGATCGGGGGCCAGTTTTGCTAAATGCAAATTGCAAAGTTGCAAAGTGTAAATTCTTAGTAAAATTGCAATACAGTAAACTCTCGATATAACGGCCCCCCGATATAACGGCCCCCCCCGCTTTGTTTGGTTGGCCCACTAATAAAAAACGTCACCCAACCCCCCCGATATA
>BBSZ01010166.1:0-38134 GCA_000981365.1 Subanguina moxae
TAAATGAAAAAGGGTTTCGGAGCCTGAAAGTAAACAAAACACACCAAGTGGCCATCCACATGGCTTGTTTAGGGTAGAAGCATCCGAAGCACGACCTTATATTAGGAAATTCTATCATGTTTTGGTTACTGGAGCTGGGCAAAAAGAGTCTTCAGATGCATTTATGGTCAAGAGTCTTGCTCGGATTAATCTCGCAGGTAAGTCTGTGCGCGCATCTCTAACCCTTCAAGCCTCCTACGCCCCCTCCGGGGGCGTAGGGGGCTTGGAGGCTTGGGGTTGAGATGCGCACACACACATACCTGAGACATAAATCACTCGAAAGTGACTCTGGTATGCATGAAACATGTATGCATACCAGAGGTTCTTTATGCGGTAGGCCCCAATCAACAAAACTATGTTCAATTTATACTTCTTACTTACTACTATTGGTGTGAAATATCGCGTGAAATACTAAATCTGAATAAATAAAGTGAAATACTGCTATTTCCTTCTACATTAAAGAGTTTTTCTTAAAAAGTGTAGCGAGTCGATGTAGCGAGTCGTAAGTGTAGCGAGTCAATGTAGCGAGTCGCAAGTGTAGCGAGTCAATGTAGCGAGTCGCAAGTGTAGCGAGTCGATGTAGCGAGTCATAATTTGTAGCGAGTCGTTGTTATACCTATTAGAAATGCTTAGAAGGGTCGAAAACAGCAGGGGAAGCAGGGCAAACAAAAGTTTTGTCTCGGGGTCTCGTCGAAAGCATTGTTTCACCACTGTCTTACTGTGTTTCCTTTTTCAGACAGAAACGCCTTTTCTTGGGCCCTTTGATTTGTACAAATGCGTTTTCACGGGCAGAAACACTGTAAATTCTGCAGATGTTGTGCTTTTGCTACGAGGCTCTCAACTGTTGAAAATTATGCCAGAGGAAAATGTGGATTTCTGGATTGTTTTCTTGGCTAAAGTGGCTTTTATTTCTGTGCTCAAATAACTAATTATCTAATGATTGTTTTTGCTTGTCTAGTGTCATTGTCCTCAGAGTGAGACGCTGCAGAACAGCTTGAAAAGGGTAGATATTGGCGGCAAGCTTTGGGTGAGACAGGGTGTTAGGTAGATTACTTTTCTAACCTATTTTTTGAAACAACTCTTTTAGCGGCACATGGACAGAAGGCTGGGCTAACGTTAGCAATAGGGTGGATTTGCACAGCAAGTAGCTGTCTTTTATTGTTTTAAAAATTGATAATTTAGGTGCTCTACTACTGGATCCAAGGCTTTGATGCTATTTTCGAAGCTGATATTAGAAAATTCATTTTGATCAAACGAGACATACCCATTGCCGATTACTGCAATAGAATTGAGAACTCAGTGTGTGGTCCCATTCTAATTGCTAGTAAAGGAAGGTAGACAACGTTTCTGTCTAGTATCTACAGGGTGGTGCAAAAAAACCATATCTGAGGAAGCATGTTTTCTTAGACTGTCATTATTTGTTATTCTGTATTTACTTTTCTTTCTTTAATCTGTGTTTCAGATGCCATTCTTAAGAGATGAACTGATTGAATTTTGTGTGTTGAAAAATGAAGATCTGAAGTCGAAGTAAATTTGGGAGAGAAGAGGAAATCGAAGCTGGTCGTATTCCTCTGTAAACAACAAGCTCCGAGATTTATTATCAAAGAATAGTGGCCAGCCTTTAGTCTGTATCTCAATCCATGCGGCTACCAACTCTGCGTTCGGATGACGAAGAAGGCGTATGAAAATGGAAAACTTCGCAGTCTGCAAGATCTGAGGATGAAAATTCAGACTGCCTGGGATGAAATGGATCTGCCGAAAATTTGGAGCTGCATTAATGAAATCACAGATGAATGAAGCAAGAAGGAACGCACATCCAGCATAACTTCAACAAGTTGTAATTGTTCAGTGAGTTTGAGCTGCAGTTTCTCTTTTATTGTTAGGAAATGTCATGAATAAAGTGTTTTGTCTGAATCTCTGGCTTATCAGATGTTTTTTGCCCCGCTCTGTGAAAAACCAAATTTTGTTCTTTTTTGTAGTTCACTCTACTTGCAAGCCGAGAGTGATCAAGCAACCGATTTGTGGTTTTCTTTTTTGGATGCTGAACTCAAAAGATCGGGCAAAACACTGGAAGAAAATCGTTTGACTGGTTGGTTTGATGGTTGGAAAATTTCAGACGATTAAGATTTATTTTACTTTAGATGATGACGTCCCAGGCTAGTCCTTGATTAATTTCTTGTTTACTTTGCTTTAACATTTAAAAGTTTGTTTAGTGATTGTCGACAAGTGCCTTAAGCTTATCTCTACATTTGGTCTCAATCAGCCAGGAATTTATCGCAGAAATGGATCTGCTGCTGGTTTGCATGAATTTGCTTGAAGGCTAATCTATGCATTCTTTACTTTCAGAAGCAAGAGATCTGCTCAGGGCCTTTAGATTAGGTTAATTTTCTAGCTTTAAGACTCGCTTACAGGTTACACATCAGGTCTGTGTTCAGAAAAATTTGTCCTCTGGCCTCCGGCTCTAAAAATTTTTTCCTAGCGGCTGGCATTGTTTGTAGAGCATGAATTTGCATATCCTTCATAAGTGCAACGCCCATGGACGGCAAAAGCCGATAGTCCCTCTAAACAAACAAAAATTTCTTCAATTCCAGTGCCATAAAAAAGAAACTAACTTGTTCCATCAATTCTTGATCGTTTTGTTTCAATGGGGTTGATGAAAGCCGACTGCGTATCGTTATATTTCCAAGATCCTAGAGTAGAAGTAACCAAGTCATCTTGATTTTCAATATCTTCGTAATCGATTGCTTCCCTAGCGGACGATCTTATTCGACGATCTTCTAAAGTTAATGATGACGAGAAACGTATAGGAGAGTCTTAGAAGCTGAGAGAGTTCTGGCAAATTTTAGCAAAGTTTTTATCGAGACGGAATGAATTCAAAACTTTGATGATCGTCCTATGCGCAATGACTTACTCACTTAAATATTGTTGTCTCCTGTAGAAAATAGTGGGGTAAGACTATCAGGGGGTAAGTCTTGACACCAATGTTCTAGGGAGAGGAGGTGGAATTTGGGTGCGTCCAAAACTTAATTTGTAAAAAAAGTATGAAGTGTAAGAAGGAGCAAACTTGTTAACTAAACTTTTATTTTATCGAGTAGCCACGGATAAAAAAAATAAAGATTACTGTCCCAAGTAGCAGAAAAATAAGAATCTGAACCCCAGCTGGGGAATAGCACAAAAGCAAAAGTTGAAGAAGGAGGAGGAGGAAGAATACAAAACTAAACTAAACTTTTAATGTTGATCAGAACTGAGCTTATAAAGGGGGGAAGGTTAGTAAACAGCAAAAGGCACAAGGGGAAGTACTGTAAATAGAAAGTAAACAACAAAAATAATTTTTTCTATTTTCCTTTTTTCTACAGCCCTCGCATCCGCGACACCTCCCCTCTGGCCTCCACCACAAAACTTTTTTCCTCCGCCTTTAATATTTTTTTCTCCGCCTCCCCTCCGGAGGTTTCCTCCTGAGGCCAGCACAGACCTGTCACACACATTAGATTTACAAGCATTTTGAAGTAAAGGTTCAAAAATGCGCTAAAGGTGCTTGATGCGTATCAAGACTCAGCAAACCAAGACATTTCTTACTGGGCTTTTTATTATTACAGATCCCTACAATGTGCAGTTGAGATCAGTAACTGACGAAAGTATTAATGCAGTAGCAGACAACCTTCGTTCATTCTTTCGCCAACTTGAAAGTCCTTTGCTACCAGTAGAAATACATGATGAGCTTTATGGAATTTGTGAGTTGGTCTTTTCTCTCAGTTTAATTTTTTCAAGCAATTAATTTCAGCTGCTGAAAGTCATGAAAAAATTAAGATCCAGGGCTACCGCAGAGTCATCTTTAGTCTACCCAAAGTCTATTTCAGGTTGTTTGTCTTGCAATTCTGTCAGTGGGAGAGTAGTTGTTTTTCAGCACTCTTAAAAAGCTCTTGGCTCATTTGCAGCAGATTACGGCACACTCAGACAAGAATCTCGCCTCTGTAGACAACATATGCAGGGTATTCGGACCAACTGTTTTCAGTGTAGACAAAGTTTGCATCAAAAATCTTAGTAATTCTCAAAGAAATTAGTTTCCTTCTTGTTTTTAGGTTGATGAGCTAGTATCCATTGAGACTTATGCCAAAACTTCTCTCCAAATATTTGTTATGAAGGAATTACTTATTAATTTTGATGAGGTTTTCCAAATTTCACCTGAAGAAATTAGAGCAAAGTGTAAGCTAGATGAAATACAGGATCAGAAACAAAATCCTAAAGTAAGCAAAAATCTTTTTTCGAAGTTTTAATTGGGACTTCAAAATGAAATTTTTGATAATAAGTTTTGGGCTCTACTGGATTATGCCCTACTGCCAGATACACGCCTTCCAAAGAAAATTGTTTTTCCCAAGGCTGGTATTTGTGCAATTTTTTCGCCCTTTTTTTGCCCTTTTACCATATTTTTCTCACTGGACTATGGCAAAAAAAGGCCTGAAATGCATTTATTTTTGCAGAATCATGCTCGGATTCATCTCATAGGTAGGTCTGTTAGCGCATCTCTAACTCTCAAGCCCCCTTCACCCCCTTACGGGGGCGTGGGGACTTGGAGTGAAGATGCACACACAAGCATACCTAAGAGAAAAATCGCTCGAGCAGCTGTGGATGCATGGAAATAGCATGCATAACAGAGCTTTTTTATGCGGTAGAGCCCAGTTGACGAAGCTATGTTCAAGATCTTCTCTTTTTTGAGTGGGCCCTCCTTAGAAAGTGGCCCCTTATTCATACCCATTCCTTAGAAAGAGGAACTTGTGAAACACCTGTTTTATATGCACTTACCGTATTTACTCTATTAAGCGGGCACCCTCTAATAAGCGGACCCCCTAGCAAAGGGTCGAAAAATAAGCGGGCATGCCCGCTTAATAGAGTAAATACGGTAATTATGTTTGTTTAGGTTCCAAGAGCAGAAGGCTTTCTCACACCCATTCATTTTTTTGAGAGAGACAACAAATGCTTCAATGTAAGCAGTTTGTTTTTTTATTATTATTTCATTCAGTGATGTTAAAAACACACAGGGAAAGAAAAAGGAAAATTTTTTATTTTGCGAAAATGCATGTCTGTTCTATCTGTCTATTTGCTAAATCATTTCCCGGTTTTTCAGGTAAAAAGCGAGCTGACGGCCTCCCAAGTTGTCGCCTACAAAAAAGAAAAGTTGCCTTTTGAAGCTTTGGGAGATTGCCTTGCTCTCTTCGAAGTTGTCAAGGATGGTCAACTTCAGAGGCGGATATGTGTTAGTTTTAGAATTAGATTCATATAGTTTGCCAGATATTTTTTCAGGAAGATGAAACACTGACATCCATAGTATTAGGAAGGTGGCTGGAATGGGACATGCACTACGATTGCTTCCTACTGCTCAAGAAGGATGAATTCCCTTTTCAGCCACAGGTTTAATTCTAAAAACATAATTTTCCTTATTAATTTTCTAGCCTGCAGAACATCCGACCATTTGCTGATGATGTGAAAATAGCAGAGCCTGGATCAAAGTCTTTTCGAACAGTGCATTTGAAGGTGGAGTCGGGCACTAAGGTTGTGATGTATTCTAAGGTAGGCTTGTAAACTTGGAGTATTACTAAACTACAAGTGAGCTTTTCTCTACTCCTAACTGTTTGCAGAGCATGAAACCACAAAGTGAATGGATTGTCGATGAAATGCTCTGGTTTGTGGGATATGAAGCAGAAAGGAAGCCTCCCTACCAATATGCATTGACCTTCTTTCTCACCGGAAAACAAAAGTCCAAGTATAAAGCAAAAATGCCGGGATATTGTGTAGCCTTTAAGGTCTATATTTTTTCTGTTTACAGTGGATAGGAAATAGGTTTTCAAATCCAGGAATGGGTATTATTAAGTTCGTCATCTATAACAAAACTTTTTCTATTTCATGCGTGAGTCATGGGGATTTGCCTTGGTCACCTTGTTGTTTTTTATATTTTTTTGTAATTTGCGCGCCAGCTGTTTCACCTTCGCAGAATATTTTGCTCCAAGTATAAAATTGAGCATAGCTTTGTTAACTGGGCCCTAACGCATAAAGAAGCTCTGGTATGCATATATGTTTTATGCATCCAAAGTCATTTTCGAGTGATTTATGTCTCAGGTATGTGTGTGTGCGCATCTCAACCCCAAGCCTTCAAGCTTCCGGAGGAGGCTTCAAGGGTTAGAGATGTGCGCACAGACTTACCCGCGAGATTAATCCGAGCAAGTCTTTTGGCCATAAATGCATCTAAAAACTCTTTTTGCCCAGCTCCAGTAACCAAAATATAATAGAATTGCCTAATACTAGGTTGTTTACCTTGGGGGAGCAAAGCCAAAGTCCAATCTTGGTAAAGAAGAATTTCTGAAAATTTGAAAGAAGATTAAGAAGATCTATAAAAGATGAAAAAAACAATAAGCAAATTACAAAAAAAAACATGAAAACAACAGGGGGACCAAGGCAAAATCCCCCAAGGTAAACAAAAAAAGGGATAGGGCCAAATTGTCCTGTCCATCAGCGCGTTATTCCCGCCTCACTAAATGGTTTTCTTTTACTAAAAATAATAGTTTATTGTTCAGGACGAAGTTCAACAAACGCAATGGCTCAACTCTGTGATTGTTTGCAAACAAGAGTATCTGCCAACTCCTCTCATCCAGATCTAATCATTTTAGCTTCATTTCAAAGTATTTTTCCTCATCTCATTATTATTATTATCATTTGACTTCGTTGAAACATTTATTTAGAAGCTTTCAGCGGGTATTTATGTATCATGTTTTCCTTTTCCTTGTTAGATTGTGCCTTTCTTTACAGTCCTGTGCCAATTTTTAGTTTGTTACAAATTAATTTTAAAAAGCATGTCCAAAATCGCACGGGAAGTCAAAGATGCGTTTTTTTTGTACTTTTTGGTTGTCCTTTTTTTTTCTTGAGTGAACTGATTTTTCTCTTATATTTTATTCCGAAACAGAAAATTTGATCGGCGCATACCCTTTTTACCTGATTTTAGTTGTTCACTGCTAATCTGCCTACCCTAAGTCCAAGTCTGTGTGCAGAAAAAAATTGTCCTCCGCCTCCGGCCTCCAGAGGCGGAAGAATTGGCCTCCCCTCTGGAGATTACTTCGGAGGCCAGTACAGGCCTGTCTAAGACTACAATCACAACGACGACTGCAGTATGTGGCTGCAACTTGTGGCTGCAGAATGCGGCTGCACATTGTGACCACCCAAACGCCACACGCTGCAGTCGCAGTTTACCTTGGGGACCAAGGTAAACTAATTTTGGTCAAAATTTTGGTCTCGGGCAGGTAGTGAGAACCAGCTGGCTAGGAGGCCACCTGTATCCCAGCTCAGAGGACAACTCTTGAGTGAACTGATTTGTGTGGCATATAAACGGGTCAGGGTTAAGAGAAGTTGTTGGAGGGTGGTTTAGGGTTATGAGAAGGAGGAGAAGGGTGGTATAGAGTAAAGAGAAGGAGTCAGGGGTAAAGATAGGGTTAACAGAAGGGGTGAATGGGTGGGATAGAGTTTAGAGAAGTGGGTGGACGGTGGGTTACGGTTAAGAGAAGTGAGGGGAGGGTGTCTTCTCTAAACCCTATCCCATCCGTTGACCCCTTCTCTTAACCCTATCTTTACCCCTAACTCCTTTTCTTTACTTTTTTCCTCCCTCGACCCACTTCTCTTAATCCTAACTCGCTTATATGCCACCTATATCCCAGCTCAGAGTAGAACTCTTGAGTGAACTGATTTGTGAGCCTGCCAAACCTTTGAGCTATGGTGGGTGTTTTCTTTTTGGCTATCCTATGCCCCAATCTATCTCATTATACACAGGAAAAAGATTAACCCGGCTAAAAGATAGATTGGCTGAAAAATAGTCAAAGTAATGGCAGAATTGAAGCGAATTATCATGTTTATATTTTCTAAGTTTTCTATTTTACTTGCGACCTTGTGAATTTGATTAAAAATCTAATTGGCATTCGCATTCCCAAACACCCAAAAGAATATTTTTTTAGTATTTTATTTCTTCACATATAAAATTAGCAAAGACTAAATCCTCGTCTCTTCCGCCACCACTTTCGACGCACAGAAAGGAGGAGCCGATTGTACGATTGAGAAGGGGCGATCGCCTAAATACAATAGAAATCGGCAAGGAGAGCCTATTTCAATAGAAAATTGAAGAATAGCCGATTTGGCCAAAAATTATACAATAATGAATACATTTGCAGTATACCAGATATTTTTATTTCAAGTAATAATAAAATGGACAGATTCCTCCAGAATTTGTTGGGCCACATTGCCCACAAAAATGGTTGAAAATGCATTCAGAATAATTGAAGAAAATGTAGTTAATGGACGTTTACATATGCGAAATACCGTAAATTAGTTAAGAATTCACGTATGGGGGTCGGGTAACCTGTAACTATACCTGGCTCTCAAGTTTTCTAAGCCAGTGCAGGTACCCTCAGGATATCTTGACTACAAAAATTTGGCTACCTCCTAGTATACCATCCAAAGGGGGCGTAAGGGAGCAAAGTGGGCTTGAGAGTAAGAGATGCGCGCACAGAATTACCCGTGAGATAAATTCAAGCAATACTCTTGATCAAAAAATGCATCTGAAGGCACTTTTTGCCCTGGTCTTATAAAGGAAACGGGTGAATGGCCTTTAGAAAAATTGGTCCCTTTTTACTCCTTCCCTTACCCTCCCAATACAGCTCTTATTCCTATAAAAAATTCAAATTGACGCCAAATCTTTATTTGAAGTATGTTCTTGGGGGTTGTAATGGGAGTGACTGGGGAGTTTATATTAGTATGGTAGTCAAAAAGTTTGACTTGTTGTGAATTATCTTTTTCTATTCGTTTTTTATGCGATGCAACATAATCTATGGTGCATTGATTTCTATAAGAGGGAAGAATCAGAGTATGAAAAGCAATCTGATATAGTAATCTGCAAAGACCCTTGCTTTTTGTAGCCTTCTTTCAAATAAAATCTTCGACTGGGATGCGACTTTGACGATTTTCGCTTTGTATAAGCTTTATTTTGATCGTACCGATATATTGAGTTGTCGCATAAGTTCTGTCGTATTTTTGTCCCAAATGTAAAATCCCTTTTGCTGAGTGTCATATATCCTTTTGTGACGGATAATCTTTTTTTTCATATATATTTACTGGTTTCTCCATATTTGGCAATAAAACTTTATCTCTACATATAAAAGAGTTATGGGGCTTCAAGTAGAGGGAAACAAACATCTCCGACACCTTCTACTCTTTGAATTTTGCTGACTCACCACGTGCTGGATGAGCATGAGTTGAAAGCTCTCCTCCAGGCAGATTCCCGACAAACAACCAGGGAATTGGCAAAAGCAATTGAACGCCATCACTTAACTATTGCTCAGCACTTGATATCAATGGGGTACATCTAAAACTTGGGCACATGGGTTCTTCACCATCTGAACGCTTCGCTAGAATCCGACAGACCTTATTCGACAAACCAAAAAAAGTTTTGCCAAAATTAATTGCGCTGTTCATCACATGAAACAAGGCCTTCACATCTAGAAAACACCAGTTGGTTGTTTCAAGCGGTCAATTAGGCTTTTGAGCCAGGGGCCCAAATTATTAAGCTATTGTGATGTCAGATGGGGAGGGGAAAAAGAGCGCTTACAGTAGAATACTGGCTTTTTACTCCATTTAGTAAAAGATACCGTTTTTAGCGTGTGTCAGTTTACACTTCTCCTTTCTCACTTATTTGCTGCATTTGTGCGTAAAATCATGTTAATTTGTCTAATAAAGCTTTACTTAATTCTCTTCCAGGAATGGATTTCGCACTAGGAAGTGGAACTTGTGCAGTGGCCATCACGTTCTCCTGACCTCAATCCAATCCGAAATCTCTTGTGTATGATTTTTGCGCTGACTGGCGCCCATTCAATTCAGTAGAGGAGCTCAAACATTGCTCTTTTTTAACCGAAAGCTGAAAATCAGAACAAAAGAAAAGATTAGTAAAGACCAGAGCTAGAAGACCACAGCAGACAGAGAATTTTGAAGCTGTTTTATATTTTCACAAGTATAGGTGTTTTTGCATATTCAACTATACACCAACCAAACAAAGTGGATGTTTACTTGGTGTAAATTCCAGCAAATCCTTCATATACTTGCAAACTTGCAGATGCATCTCTTGACAACTGAGAGCGGAATTAAGTATGACTTCAGTCGTGCTCTAAATATGAATTTGTGGCTCTACTGCCAACCACTCCCCCCATCCGTTGGTCCCACAAGGTAAGTGACTTTATAAATGGTATATTCAGACCTCCTTGGAACTACACTTAGGGGCTCTTCTATAGTTGAGGGTGTCCTTGGTTTTGTTGAAACATTTTTTCACTACAATCTGAACAATTTTGCTTGGTAAAAAGGAGATTGAGATTTTGAAGCCATTCTATGAAGACCTCATTCGACCAACTCAATTTTTCGTATAGATTTTCAAGCGTAAAATTCCAGTTCTTTCATCTAAGCGCAATAATGTCATTCTACATATCGTCTAATATTGTAAAAAACTAGGGGCACCCCCAACTATAGAAGAGCTCACTTAGGCATACTACTTAGGCATACTATTATGCAGGCACCCCACTAAACTGGAGAACAGCACCCAGTCTGTTTTAGAGTACTGGGGTCCCTGTTCCAGAGTTTCTCCCTAATAGTCAGTTAAATTTGTGGTCAAGGGATAGTTGGTCCAATACTCACCATCTAGTCATTGTCTACTGTAATCTTGAGCTTTTAACTTTGTCCTTGAAAATTACAAAAAATAAAGCTGAAAAGGTAGGTACTAGGTGTACAACAGAAAAGTAAACCAAGGTCATCCACATCAAATTTGGAGTTTTTCTGTGAACAATAAAATTTTGTCTTTTAATCAATTTTAGCCAAAACACTTGTCATAAAACCGTAAAATAAAACCGTAAAACCGCATAAAACTGCTCAGTAGCTACCCAACTGCCCCAGATATTAGCTTGCCCATAAACAATTTTTGGCGCTACTGTATTATACCCCCTTCAGTATTTTTTTTATAGGAGGGTATAATTCACTAGAGTCCAATCTTTTTTGAAACCATCAAAATCAACGGAAAAAGTCTACACAGACAAGCGTAAGGCTAATCCAACAATACAAAAGCCTTTGACCCAAAAATTGGTACTACAAAAAAAAAATAGAAGCAAGCAAATTGTGTTTTGTTTGCATATAATTTCTCTTTTTTATCTGCTCTCTGCGAAATTCCTTCTCTTGCTCCTCAAGCAAAAAGCAAAAAATATTTTTGAGGGAAGAACAAGAAAAGAAAGAGGAAATATTCAGCAGCAGTAGGAATAGTGTCAGGCTGTGTCTGGGTGTAAAAGAAAGGAGCTAGGGGGAAGAGCTGGCCGGTGACAGTCGGTACTGGGGGGTGGCAGCAGCAGCCTCCATTTCACTGGCTCCTCCCCCTGCAGTGACAGCCAAAACACAGGCACACTAGCCAGCAGCTGGTTGGTCCTTATTAGCACTCACGCACTACCCAATATACTAATAAATAATATGAGAAGAAAGCAGGCCTATTTAATATTCTAATCCTGCTATTGCACACTGGCCGGCTCAATAGCCCTGAATTGTAGTCCTCTGCATATAGGCATTTTTCCACCTTTTTGGTGATTTTGTTTTGCTCAAGCGCATTTTGTGGGATGTGTAGGAGGGGTTTTGCAATTGAGTGGGATCCTTTGATGCCATTTTTCTCTGGCTTCAGTGGTCTTTGACCATTCCATATTAAGTAAAATGATTTGCAGCTTACATATTTAGCTGGCAAGCAGCTTATTTTAGCTAAGACGTTATTAAAAAGCTACGAAATCTCCAAAAATTGTTTGTAAATTGGCTGCATTCTGGTTTTTTTTACTGCTATTGCGAAAAAGGGTAAAATGAGGCATGGTTATTGGCTTAAATAGGCCTACATTCACTGGCTTTTGTTTTTGCATGAATGTGTTCTAGTGGTCACGTGGTTGGAAAATGCCGCAAGTGCTGTTGGGAACACCTTCCTTTTCTTCCCATTGTTCATGTATATTTGTTGGAAATCATATGGCTTTGCTCATGCTGTTACATAAACATTTGACCCTAGCAACAAATACCCCCCTTTTATCGCTACCAGTACATAACCCTTACCAGCAACGCATCCGGAAAAGAATAGGGCCACTTTGTAAAAACGACTACTCAATTTTATAGGGAAAAAGGGCTGTATAGGGAGTGGAAGGGACAAGTAAGGGGCCACTTTCTAAGGAGGGCTTACTCAGAAAAAGAGAATATCTTGAACACAGTTTTGCCAACTGGCCTCTACCGCAAAAAAAGCACTGGCATACATGCTACTTTGATGTATCCACAGTTTGTTCTCGACTGATTTGTGTCTGGCTATAGGTAGTTTCCCACTTCAGATTAATAATTTACCCCGTCAAATATTTTAGACTTGACTATCTCAGCTGCTTTGAATCGCTTAGAAATTGTTAAAATATCTTTTTAAAAAAGGTTTGTTGGCGCCAGGGAAGGGGGTATTCGTTGTTATCGCCAAACCTTTTTATATTCTGTCTATTTTCCCCTATGTATGCCAAAGCAAAGTGAAATCACAAGACCAAATGCAAAAAATAAATAAAAGTGTTGATGATTTCACTCTCTCCCCTTGCTAATTTACACAAATCTGCTTCTGTAATTATAATTAACTATGCAGTAGCCATTTGCAGATCAGCACCCCACCAAAATAACTCCTCCTCCATCCCTCTCAACACCACTTAAAATCAGAAGCTAAATGGCTGCTGTGGACTGTTTCGACACTTCTGATTTTCACTACCGCAACCAAATGTTCGGCATCTGGAAGGCTCCAGAATCTAGCCCAAAGCCGGGCAAAAATGAAGAGGAGCCTTCCAGCAAGGCTTTAAATGCCCTCTTCTTCCCATCCCAACAGCCGAATAATAAAGGGGAGCAGAGTGTGGACAAGCCAAGCTACCACGCCTCTAACTACTGGTCACCCACACAGGAAAATTCAGACCTGTTCTCCTCTTGGAGCAATGTCTACAACTGGATCCACAACTCCACTAATGAGGTGGGCTATTTTTGTTCTTTGACCTTTTCTTTATCTACTACTTGCTCTTTTATTTCCCTTTTTGTTGCACCCTGGAAGGGTTAGTGCCAGGGACTTCTTTTTCTTTTTTCTGCTTCATTTTCATCCTTTTTTGCGTCCTTGAGGAAAGTTCCAATTTATTTGAGAAGAAAAAGAACTAGTTACTTGTTAGATTTCGCGAAAGAGTAATGTTTTTGGTGAATTCAATACAAATTTAAAATTTAGTGAAAATTTACAAAAATTAGTCTAAAAGGAATCGGTTATTGTATTGGAGGGGATCGGTAAAGAATAGGGTCACTTTGTAAAAGAGCTACTCGACTAACTTCTATTGAGAAGAAGGGCTGTATAAGGGAGGGGAAGGGACAAGTAAGGGGCCACTCTGTAGGAAAAAAGAAAATCTTAAACATGATTACCTTTGCAGGGACCTAGCGCATAAAGAAGCTCTGGAATGCATGCTATTTTCATGCATCCAGAGCTTGTTCTCGAGTGATTTATGTCTCAGGTATGTTTGTGTGTGCATCTCAACTCCAAGTCCCCGAGCCCCGTAAAAGGGCTTGAGAGTTAAAAATGCGCGCACAGACTTAGCTGCGAGATGAATTCAAGCAATACTGTTGATCAGAGAATGCATCTAGAGACACTTTTTGCCCTGGTTCAGTAAGGGAGACGGTTGAAGGGTCCTTCAAATTAGTGGCCTCGTATTATTCCCTTCCCCTCCCAATTCAGCCCTTATTTTTCAAACAGTGTGGGATACTGATCACTCCTCGAACACCAGCAAGAATGCGTTTTAGCTGAGCACAACCCAGTGCTCCAAAAGTGTTTATAAAATACTTGTTTACCTTTTTAGTATCATCTTCCAGCTAATTTTAAACAAATTCGCTATATTGGCTATATTGTCGGCTATAAAATTGGGTTTTTGAAAACCGAGAATTTTGATTGCTTGCTTTGCGTGATAGACTTAAACTGTATGTTGGGTCAAAACTTTTTTGTACTTCTGCTGTTTGGTGGCGCACCCCAAAATTTTAATAATTCAACGGGAATTTCGCTTCAAACACCTTAATTTCTATCGAGCTGACACATTTTATGGTGCGTAATCACCCTCCACCTAGCTCGTGAAGGACTAATCCTACCAACTTCCAAGGCTTGCCGAATTTCTCGAGATGACAAACGATGGTGGATTTATCGACCTTAAATTCTTTAGCCGAAATTCTTGTCTTCAAGCTTTCACCCTCTTTTACGGCCAACAAAAATGCTTGTCCGTCATAATCCGGCGAACGGCTTTGGCCTTCTTCCTCTTCCAAGCTTGTGTCGCCATATTCGAAGCGTTTGAACCACCTTTCGCCTTGCCCTTCACTGATTGTTCCTTTGCCAAAAACGTCGTTGAATTCTCGATTTGACTGTGCTGCTCTCCACCCTTTTTCAAAATGATAAAGCAAGATATGACGGATGTGCAGATGATTTTCGACTGACGCTTTGCTACTAAAAACAATGTATGTCGTCAAATAGTTGACTTTTTAGAAAAACCTTGAGCACAAAAGAACCGACGTTAATGACCGTATTTCCTCTAATAAGCGCCCTCTCTCAATTCAAAATCGTGTATTTGGCATTGCGTTCTTGATCTACCTTTTCCATGCAATTCCAGACAACTTACGACTCAAATTGTAGCTTATTGTCTTAGCTAAAATTTGGGTAGTAACCTGCCTAAGATTTGTCTGGAAAAAGTAGGTCAAAAACACAATTCTAAGAACACGATTTTGATTTGGGGGGGAGGCCGTTTATTAGAGGAAATAGGGTATTCATTAACCAAATATACACTCTTAAACAAACAAATGCATATGAGTGGTACAGTCTAAGGTGTTTCCGCTACTCTTTAAACAAAAAAAAAACAAGCCGACGAAATTAGTGTGTTCACTGCGAACATTTTAATTCACTCCAATTATCCCAATTAAATCAGGTGGTAGAAAGGAAGAGAGATTATTAAATCAAAAGGTTCTTTGCCTCTTGCACTTTTGTGTATGTTTTTGGGGCCTGTGTATGCGTACACACACACACACTCACTGCAGGGGGAGAGCTGGCTGGCACCAACTGTCACTCCCTGCACCACTACCAAAAACGACTGCTCCTGCAAAAAAGACTCTGCTTTTCTTTTTTTATTTCTTCTCTTTCTTTCTGATGCTCATCCCTTTGCCTCAACTCAATAAAAAGTTGAGTAGAATTGGGCCAGACAAGGAGCTGAAATAATGTGTGTTGCTGCTAATGTGTGCTGCAGCAGCCAAATTTAAGTCTGAGAAGAAGCAAAAGAGCAAAGAACACACGCACAATATAAAAGGCTTTAGGCTGAATAATTTAAAGAAGGTGACTTTTGACTGTCTTTAGGGAAACTTTTCTGACCATTAAAAATACTTACTTATCTCTCCTTTAAATCATCTAGATAATTGCTTCTTCTTGGTTTCAAAAAGTGTGATGAAAAAACAAAAGTGTAAGGACAATAGTGCAAAGATGATTGAAACCACCCTCATGTTTGTCTCATTTACCTGGAAAAGCAAATGAGTAATTTTTGCGAAAAAATGGTGAAAAGAGAAGAAGACAAAACCACAGACGTCTAAAAAATTGAAAAACACTCACTTCTACGACATGCACGATAAAAAATTTGTGTAGGCAGCTCCCCGCCCGAGATTAACAACAATTTGTGGTCGATTCCTGGTTCTTCACATGCATCAAAACGTTTATTAAACATCATAACAAGAAATTTCAAAATTTTGATTCCTTTTGCTGCCCGTTTTTCCAAAGCGCTCATCGTGCTGCTGACAGTGTGGCGATCAACCTTGAAAAGCTTTGCGATGTCGTTTACCTTACTGCCTTAAGTTAACGAAAGCTGGCCTCAGATCTTGCATCATGCTGAAAAACAAACAGCTCATTAGATAAACAACCACTTTTCACAAAAATACAAAAAGAAATGACAAGGAACAGCAAATAAAAAAAAAACGATGCAGTTTTTTTGACTCACCTTGTGGAATAACAAGAAAAGTTAGCAAAACATTTTTCTTAAGTTTATTTTTTTTCACACGCTTTAATAATAATATTAAAAGCAGTACTAGTCTCTTATTTTATAATACGACTACCAACAACAAGAGTGTCGAAAAGAAGGCACATATACAAGAGTCAAATAGTAGACAAAAAATAAAAGGCAAGGGTATGGACTCCATATTATGGATTACAAGGGTATGGAGAAGAAGTATACAAGCCTAAACCTAAGCCTCGGCCAGATTCTGCTGATCATTTCGAGTATAAAATATCGGAAAAACATAATAAAGATTGGACGCTACTAGGATAAACCTTTTCCCCCATCCTCAGAGATACTTTGTTACACTATTTTAAATAGTTTCAGGGCTGTATTGGGATGGGAAGGGCAATTAAGGGGCCACTCTGTAGGAAAAGAGAAGATCTTGAACATAGTTTTCCTTGCAGGGATCTACTGCATGGTATGTATGCTATTTTCATGCATCCAGAGCCTCTTTTAGAGTTATTTGTGTCTCAGGTATGTTTGTGTGCGCATCTCAATTCCAAGCTCCCGAGCCCTCGTAAGAAAAGTGAAGGCAGCTTGAGAGTTAGAGGCATAGACTTACCTACGAGATGAATCCGAGCAATACTCTTGATCAGAGAATGCATCTAAAGGCACTTTTTGCCCTGGTTCAGTAAGGGAGACAGGGGCCTTCCCTTCCCAATTCAGCCCTTATTCCTTCTCAATTACTATTTTGGCCTCTTTATGACGAACTTATTACTTAAAAATGGTTTCTAAATACTTTTAGAAAACATGATTTGGTGGCGGGTTATACTTTAATAGAATCAAAGATTGTTTATTTTGAACCATTTGAAAGATGTCTTGTATTTTTTGGGCTACTTTCTGACCTTTTGACAGCGATCTCATTTTTCTTCTCAATACACATCGTTACCACCTTCTTACGACTGTTCCGAAGCCAAATTTAAAAAATACAAAATAAACTTCTAATAAAACAATTTTTTAGTTGCCCAGTAGTTCCAACAGTAGTGAAGAGGCCAGAGGAGATTGTGCAAGTGTGGAGTCCCCTATTTCGCCTATAGCTCACAGCACACACTCTCCATCCATCTGGCAGCAACAACAGCCAGAGACCAACAACAATACTGGCTACAGTTTTGCGGATCTGTTTCCCACGGCCAACTGCACCACCAGTCAGCCAACTCCTAGCCAGCCACCGCCCACCGACAGAGTGTCTACTGAAGAAAATTCATCGGAAGACTCGAGCTTAGTCGACCAACTCACAAATCTCAAGCTGTTCAAGACTTCTGCACCGAGTGCTTTTGCCTTTTTCCAGCCTCAAGGCACCACCAGCCAGCTGGAGGATGAGTGGCCATATAAACAGAAGAATGCGAGCACCCCTTCGATGCCTTTGATCGATGGCAATCATGGGAACATGAGATATTTCGGGGCTTCTAAGCCATTGACCATGAGAACCGACAGTGGCTACATGTCCCAACAGGAATGGCCATACAACAACTATGGAAACAATAATGGCTGGACAGGCCAGCAGAAACCGGCCCAGCAGCAGCCGAATTCGCCACCCAAATTCCGACCAATAGTTGGGCAACAGCCTCTATTGTTTAATAAAGAGAATCACGTGGCTTATACCCCTTTGCAAAATGGCTATCAAAAACCCAAAGTTGAGCCTATTTCTCCGAGTAGCTCTCAACCCTCGTCCAAAAACTCCAACTCTTGTGATGAGGCGGAACTCAAATGGTACAACCAACACCTCGACTTTCAGCAGTCTGTGTACGAACATGTCTACAACATGATTTTGACTAAGCAAATGCCTCTGAACGGCCCTCCCTGTCAGGAACAATGTCAGAATATTAATCAGCTGAATGGAGGCCCTGCTCACCTCATGCCCCCTTCTGCTACAGCAAATGTACCTGGTGGAGGCCCTTCTGTGGCTATGATGCGCAGAAAAGCAGCCTTTGTGGAGCTGCACACCAGACTGGAGGAGTGCACCGAACAGTATCGACAGCTAGAAAAAGAACGCAAGAAAACAGGTTAGACTTGTAAAAGTAGTAGTAATTTTGATAAATTCTCATAGTAAGTTTTGTTTAATTTATTTTGGTACTATTATATTATAACCATGGTTCGCAAAAAGGTAAAAAATTTACCCGATGATAAAAAATTTCAAACGAGCTCTAAAATTTTGTAAACGATAATAACGAGATAAAAAGTCGATAAAATTTTTATCGAGTTGTGAATGGCTTGATAAGTGCCTTTTATAGTCTTGTAAACATTATTGCTAAGCTTTTTAATGTTCTGCAGACTCTTAAGTTGGTTTTAAACCACTCCTCAAACGGAAATATTTAAAACCCGAGTAGTACTCTATAAAAGTTGAAACTCAATCTTTTAATCCATATTACTAAGCCTTGGAGCAAAAACAAACAATTTAGACGTCGATTTGTGTCGATTGATACCAAAGCTGAATCAGTAAATTTTAAAAAATATCATAGAAAGACATTCAACTTTTATAGAGTACTATTCGGGTTTCGATTAAATATTTCCGTTTGAGGAGTTGTTTAAAACCAACTTAAGAGTCTGCAGAACATTAAAAGCTGAACAATAGTGTTTACAAGACTATAAAAGGCACTTATCAAGCCATTCACGAGTCGATAAAAATTTTATCGACTTTTTATCGTTTCTTCATCGAGTCAAAAGTCATAGTTGGTCCACTTTCTGTCATTTTGAGAGCTAAAATTGCTGCTTCTGAACTGGTCACTTCCTTTTTTAAAGTTTTATAATCTAAAACTGTCGTGGACTGACTATAATCCTCTTTTTTAAAAAGTCCAATCAAGTCCTGTTTTCCTTAGTTTTTATCATTAAAAAAACAAAAAATAAGCTCGCTTGGCCGGACTACGGTATAGCTTGATGGTTCAAATAGACTGGAAATGATTTTTTTCCGTCTTTATAGGACCTGAAATGTGCAAAAAACATGTTTTTAGGATTGGTAAGACACTCTTTGGGTATATTATTTTTTGACAAATTTTGAATTTTTACCTTTGTGGGTATTATGGTACAACTTTAAAGCCTAGATATTCGGATCGAAAAATCAATTCCGAATGCGAAGAAAAAACGAAAAAAGTTTGGAAAGGCCATAGAAGCCTAAGCCTAACCCTAATGCCTAAGCCTAAAGCTAAGCTTCAAGCACTAAAACTTTGAAATAAGTGGTAAAAACGGGTTTTTGGGGCCCAAGTCCAAGCCTAATGGTGGAAAATGGTGGGTTTCTGGTGGGTACCATAATACCCACCAAGGCAAAATAGACAAAATTTGTGAAAAAAATTTTATGCCCAAAGAGTGTCTTCCCAATCCTTAAAGCATGTTTTTTGCACGTTTCAGGTCCTATAAAGACGAAAAAAACATAATTTTAGTTGATTTGAGCAATCACGATACCTTAGTTTAGCCGCTCGGTTTTAAAATTACTAGGAGCAATTTTTCTTTAGAAGCGGAACTGGCTCGTCATAATCTGGGCAAGAAGATTAGTTCGGCCAACAACCTGCCTATCCCAAGGTTGCCACCAGCACCCTCCAGAATCGACCGTCTAGTGGTGGACTTCTTCAGAGAGCATGCCAGAATTGTCACCCTTCTCACCAAAATGGAGCAATTGAGGGGCAAACCCTTGGTGGAGGAGGTGCACCGGGTCATGAAAAACTTTTTGGACGCTATCCGCCAATTACAACAGGTAACATTTTCCTCGTCCACAATCCATTCGAAAGGCTCAAAGGCTCAGAATTTTTGCCGCTACTGGGTTATACCTCCTTTGTCCGCACTTTTTTTTTTATCGAAATTGCTACCTACAATAGTTTGTAAGCGCTTTTAGAAAACTTGATTTGTGGGGCATATCCGACTTGAGGGGAGGGCGGTGTACTTCCTAGTAGCATCAAAAATGATTTTGGCGGACCAAGACAATTGTTTTGGAATATTTTTATCCATTCAAACTCTACTTTCAGGCGAGACTCAATGAGCGAACAGCCATATTGCACCAACTACGGGGTGAAATGGGCAGATACAATGAAGACAAAGAAACAGCCAATCTGAACTCCGCCCTGTCCACTGTCAATAAAGCTGTGCTTAGAGCTAGATCTGCCAATTGGTGCTCCCTCATATGGACCATCAGTGGAAATGAGCCAAGTGAGGAGAAAGAAGTGCAATTGAAGGCCATTGTAGGAGCTAATTTTGAGCTGGAACCACCGGAGATCAAGCTTAGTCCTTTGCATTAAAACAGACTGCTGCAGTTGAAGCAACAACAAAAGATATATATACATATATATTTTTTCAAGGGTTTCATTTGTATTTGTTATTCTAATGCGTAATCGTTTAATTCCTTTTGTGACATTTTGCGCCAATTCAAATTTCAAAATTTTTGATTTTGGACGAGCAGATTTTAGCAAATGAGGTTTCAAACGAAGGTTTTTAGCAAGGTTTTGGAACACCAACCAGTTTACTTTCAACCATATCTCGGCAACCAACCAGACACTTTTCTAAATTTTTGATTTCAGAATCAAATCTCTGAGAACATTTCGACTGCTAGGAGACCTTGAAAAAAATTATTAAAAAATGGGTATCTTCATACAAAATTATCATCAAAAATTTTTTAAAAACGTGGTTAATTGTCATATGCTCATTTCCGCTCAAGACAAAAAAGTAAAAAAAAAAATTTTTGAATTAGCGTAATGTCACCAAAGAAATTAAACACCTCCACGCCTGTTATTATTTTCTACATTTACCACCAACAATTTTGCGGCCTTACTTTGAAAAACAGTCGAACTTCGATAACAAGTAACCCCAAAAAGTTTGATCCACAGCTGGGTCCGACCCTTTTTTCAACTATTTTTGACATTTTTTGCCAAATGTGAGATCGATGTCTCTAAGGCAAAAAATTGCAAGGATTCTGAATTTGCCAATAATTTTTCAAAAAGCCAGCATTATTGTCATCAGTAAAACCAACCTTCGAAAACACTTACCCCTTTCTGAAAAAGGGATGAAGTGTTATCGAAGTTTGGCTTTTTTAAAGGCAAAATTGTTGAGTTGTGTAAAAACTGACAAATTCAGAATCCTTGCAATTTTTTGCCTTAGACACATCAATATCAAAGTTGGCAAAAGATATCAAAAATTGAGTTAAAAAAATGATCGGACCCAGTTGTGGATCCAACTTTTTGGGGTGACGTGTTATCGAAGTTTGACTGCAAGCATTTGTTATTGTATAGCTATTTGTTTGACCAGTCCACACCTAAAACCCTAGCCATGAGCCTTAGTATTTTTTTTTGAATATAATTTCTGCGTGAAAAAACTGGAATATGCAATAGTTTTTAGAATAGATACAGCAAAGAGAATTTGTGATTATTCGGACAAAAATAATAATTTAAAGCTTTACCTTTTACGATTATACATACCGTATAACCTCTATTAATCCTCCCTCCTCTCTCGTCACAAAGGTCGGTGGTCAACGTGTTTTTACAGCTCAACCACCCGACAATTGGGTACTGACACCATACTCAAAAATTTAGCAGATATTCAGGGCTATATATTAAGTATGGTGTCAGTACCCAATTGTCGGGTGGTTGAGCCGTAAAAAATCGTTGACCACCGACCGTCGTGACGAGATAGGGGGGAGGATTAATAGAGGTTATACGGTAATTCCCCTTAACTGAATAGACCATTTGTTCAGCAATAAAAAGTATAAGACAAATAACACAAGAAATACTTTGTTGAGTAGTTTTTTTTTGCAAAAATCGTCCTCCAGATAATCCCTATTTTGAAATACGGATTTGGTTTCAGCAGAAAGACAGATCCTAAAAACCCCAGATATTTTTGCGAAACATCATTAAAAATGGCTGTGGAGCTACATGCTGAAAAAATTGTTGAAAAACAGCTGAGAGGATCTAGTTTAAAAAATTTGAACGGGTAAATGACTACCGTATTTCTTCTAATTACTTCCCCACAATCAAAATGCGTGTTTTTGACCCACTTTTTCCAGACGTCTCAGGCTACAATTTAAGTGGTAACTTCCCTGAGTCGTCTGGAAAAAGTGGGTCAAAAACACAATGCCAAAAACACGATTTTGATTGTGGGGGAAGTAATTAGAAGAAATACGGCAATTTGGGTCATTAAGTTAAGTCACAAAAGTTGTGAATCTTCTTTTCTAAATAAATTTGTATGTGCAGCAGCTGTAAAGCTTGTTCCTAGATCCCTTTTCAAGCAATTCCTAACAGCTTTTTGCAGAAACAAACTATTTTGCATATATAGTAGACCAAATGTTGAAATAAGCCGGTGAAAGTGACGTTGAATGCTTTGATAAATGCTCTTATTGTATCCTGTGAGTAGTTTTCGTTTAGCTTGTTTTTGTTGTTGCCTCACCAGCTTTGCACACGTTAATGTATGTAGTTGTGCATAATGCTAAGCATAATAATGTGTAACTGGATGACTGAGTGAGTGGTAATAGTTTAGAAATGTTACAGTTTCCACCATTTATGTGCTGTCCTTCTCAAACTTAATGTAATCACTTTGATAACGCATACAATGATATTGCTCGATTTTGTTATCCTTTCTTTATGTTATTTGGAATAATAAATCTTATTTCGAAGCAAACTACCATAAAAACTACAAAAAACTCAACTTTTATTATAGTCTACACTCGATTCTCCTGTGGATCATAAAAAGACTAGTAAGACAATTTGGCTCAATTTGAGTTGGCGCAATTCCTTCCGCCGCATATTTTACTTTTGGAATTCTCCGGAGAATTCACGGGAATTGTCAGGAAAATTGGAAAAATATAAATGGTATCATAATAACCAACTTTTTCATCTTTTGGTACATTCATTATTCAAACAAAACAATAACAATTCAATATATTTCATCAAGAAATAGGTCAAAATCTGGACGCTGCTCGGTTATAACTCGGTTATATATATCCGTCCCTACATTGAATACATCTTTCGAACTGAGACCCTATTCATCCAATAACTTTATAGTATCTTTAAAAAAAAACTTTATTAATCAATCCTCTTCATTTTTCTCTTTTTTGTAGTCTTCTAAATTAAGATGCACCTTCAAATTGGTTGCATCAAACCGAAAAGCAAAACATTGAAAGACCTTATCAAAATTATCTTCACGAAAGTTGAGCTTGCGAAATAAAGCTATGCTTGCCAAATTGTCGGCATTAATTTTGACCACAAATAGAGGCTGTTTCAATCGTTGCTTTACATAAGCCATCAGTAGGTGACAGGCTTCTAAAAAAACACTAGTGAGTAGTCCCAATAAAGTGATGAATGAACTCAACCTTTGGCAAGTCCTTGTCCTCGGAATTTCTTTTCTGCTATCATCAACGAAATCTCTGCACATTTATCGCCATTTTCTTCTATGAAAAAGGCATTAATATCGCCTGCCATGGAAGCTAACTAAACAAGTGTTTGGATCATTCTTATTGATTATAGGACAGCATAGAGAATCCCCCGATGTCCGTAACAGTCCATCCCATGATTTCGCAGCTACCCTAAACCTAAGGCTTAGTTGCATGCAAAAGCGTTTTTACTAATGCACTTTAACCCGCTCTCCATTATCCAACTACCAGATTTAGTCAGACTTTAGCCAGATACTCTAATAAATACAGAAAAAAAAAGAACCTAAAACTATATCTGCTAGCAAACCTTCGCACCCCCATCTTTTTGCAGGGTACAATGCAGAGGCCCTTTTTCTCCTTTTCTAACCTCGTCATTAGAAGACTCGTAATTGCGCTTGTCAAGCACAATGAAAGTGAGCTTGTCGTCGTCTTCTTGCCAAGATTTTTGCATTGCGAACTCCTGTTCCAAAGTCAAGTGTTCAGATGAAGTGAAATAAAGCAACTGTTTGTCCTGCATCCAAGCATTGTACTTTCTCACATGTTGGCTGCAGTAGGGCACCAGAATGCACTTCTCGCCTACCACTTTTTGATCAGCATTTAGTCGCATCTGCAATTTATATAAAATTCTCCACAAATTAAGTCGGCTAGACTGTATTTTAGTAGCCTGGTCCAAATTTGCACTTTTTAGATTAGATGATATTTTGTGATCTAAAACATGTAGAAAAGTCTTTTTAAGCTACAGGCAATACAGCCTATACATTCAGAGTCTTCTCAAGTGATTTATGTCTCAGATATGCTCGTATGCGCATCTCAACCCCACGCCTTCAAGCCCGCTTGCACTCTGAAGGGGGCTGCAAAAAAAGTTCCAGCAATAAAACTACTCTAGGAATCAAAAAGTTGAACACCTAGGTACCCTTCACACTTTGTTTTTATTGGTCCTCCAGGACAAAAACTTAATTTTTTGTGAATTTGGTCGGCTGTGTCTTTTCTACATGTTTTAGATCATATAACACCGTTCAAAGTATAAAAAAAAAACAATTTTTGGTATTAAAATGGGCACTGAAATACGTTCTGTTCATAGAATTAGAAAAGAAGAGATGTTGGACAACTATTTGACGAAAGGATTGTTTTGCAACTTTCACAAATTAATTGCTCTGCAATCAAATGTTAAAAAGCCTTTATTGATATATGCCAAGATATTTATATCCCATATGTGTATAACACAACCTTTAAGCCCACAATAAATAGAAAAGACAGGAACCATACATATAGACAATTAATTACCATGTTTCCATTAACAATTATTTTTCTAATTATTCTTTTGGCTTCAGATGCTCGTAACTCTTAATTTTTACATACTATTTTAATTGTGTAATGAGTTACTAATGTACTTTTTTTATGAGCAGTTTGGTAAGCTTTATGTAATCTTTTTTACAAAATTGAAATTGCATGAACTATTAGGTGAAGAAAACGTTGCTGACCGCTTTTAAAATCTGATTTCTAATTATTACATGTGCCCTGTTAAATCGAGTGTTTGGTGTCATTTGAAGTGCCAATATACCGTATTTACTCTATTAAGCGGGCATGCCTGCTTATTTTTCGACCCTTTGCTAGGGTGTCCGCTTATTAGAGGGTACGCGCTCATTAGAGGGTGCCCGCTTAATTTTCGGCCTTTTCTCGTATCATAATTCAAATGTTATTGGAAAACACAATGAGATAGATCTCAAACGACTCAGGAAGAGCTGCAAATTCATTAGCTAGGGTGCCCGCTTATTAGAGGGTGCCCGCTTAATAGAGTAAATACGGTATATACATATATATTGGCACTTTGAAACTATTATACCAACTATTATGATAGAATAATATGCTAAAAATGGGAGACAAGAATATTTTGAGGCTACACAACTAGTACGCAATATTACTACGCAACCAACTCATTAACCAAAACTCTCCATCAAAAGCTTTCAAATAACACCAAACATTCTCTCTGATAGAGCACATATCATAATTAGAAATTAGACTTTAAAATTGGCCAGGAAGTTTTGCCTCACCCGGTATAATTATTGTAGTATATAAATGAATTAGCTGTGAGGCTATGTCAAGTTATTAGAAGAAATGCAGTAAGCCAAGAAAAAATAGAAGGCATAATCATGTTCATTATAAATATTTCTTCCATCTTATTTGCACCTTCTCTTACTATTAGAAAAACTATTTTTTCGGCTCAATAACTTGTGAAGCTTTTCAACCTTTAAAATGGCTTTTTTGTGACGCAAAAGCTGGGGCAAAACATGTTTCTACTAGTTTCTAGTTATATTTATTTATTTATTTATAGTTAAAAAAAAAAATTTTATTTGACTCATTAAAAGATACCCCAGAGGACGTGCCCAAGACAAATTTAAAGAGCTTTTAAAGAGCTTAAAAAGCAAAAAAGATAGGTTGTTAATTATTTAGGTGAGAAAATTCACTTTTTTACAAAAAAGAAGTATATGAAAAGACACCTATATTGTGTGGTAAAAGAACAAGCTTATAGCCTCTTAGACCATTGGCACTTTGAAACTATCATACCAGGTTTTTCTGCTAAAATAATATGCTAAAAATGGGAGACAAGAATATTTTGAGGCTACACAACTAGTATGCAATATTACGACGCAACCAACTCATTAACCAAAACTCTCGATCACTCAAAGACCAAGTAACGCTCATAACGTTACTTAGACAGTACAACAACTCCATATAACTAAGCCTTGAATTGATAATTTACCCAGAGCTCTGGTCAAGGGACTTTTTTCCACTAAAGTGTTTTTGTTGTTGATAAGATTTACTGTTGATGGGTTTTTTCATTGGAAAGTTTCTAGGTGGGTGGGTTGGTCGCGTGCCCAATTATTTTTGACTAACATGAGTTAAAAAAGTACAAAAAGAGGCAGAAATATAATCATTCCTGAAGCAATTGTTTGAAGAATGTCACAGCATTTGACTTATAGCAAACTCTCGCTATCTTTCGTTACGATGAGTGTTCTGTAGTTGGCTGAAATTATTAAGAGATAAAAAAAGTGAGGTTGTGTTTAAAATTTATGCTACACTCACTAACCTGGAAAAAGAATGAAAAGGGACAGCTGGATAGCCGAAATAAACACTGCTATTGTATTGGGCACCTGGAGAGTGGGAGATAAAGTAAAGTATTTTTCCTTTTCAAACATCTACCTTCATGTAAAAATCGTCGACCAGAAAGCCGTAGAGCAACCACTGCCTAAAAAGGCAAATAATAGTTTACTAAATTTGTATTTCATCGGACTTTATGAGCAATCAGACAAAACGTGATATTTTTAGGGTTTGTCTTCTCTCCGATTTATGACATGACAGCTCGCGGTTGGACTACGCGGTGTCCCAACGTGTTCTTGATCCACTTTTTCCGGAGGACTCTCAAGCAATTGAGCATTCAAATTGTAACTTATTGTCTTAGTTACAATTTGGGTGATAAGTTGTCTGAGAGTCGTATTAAAAAAGTGGGTCAAAAACACAATGCCGAAAAACATTTTAGTTTGGGTAGTACGCAAAAAACGATGGAAAAGATATTTTCCATCGCTTTTCGTCATAGAAGGTCAGTTTTTGGGAATTCGAAAATTTCTTTATTTTACCTTGGGGGACCAAGGAAAACAACCTTATACAGTCAACCCTCGTTGTGTCGGCACCCTGTTAATGCGACCCCCTCGACTTAGCAACCCAAGTAAGGTTCCGACAAGTTGTTTTATCGAGAAATTGTCCTCGATAACTTGGCACCCTATAATTTGACACTTGGAGCCTGGTCTCTAGGGGTGCTGGATTATCGAGGGTAGACTGCAGTGGTAATTTTAGACCCTCGCAACTACACTTAGACATGCAACAAAGCCTTAGGCTTAGGGCTGGCCACCGTAGGTTAGCCGACACTTAGCGTATACCCCTGTTTCACCCATTTTTAGTGGTTCACGGCTCACTGCACCGATATTTTGCCCATGTTAAAGTGGCTTACACAGAAACAACCATGTTTCCCACACACAACATAAAAGGAACACCTGAAAGTGTGCTACTTGGATAAAAAGTTTAAAATAAAAAGCATGCAACATACTTTCAGTGCTTTTGGTCTTAATCACTTGGCCCTGCAAGGAAAGTTGTTGATAAAGACAGCCGCACAATTGTCACTTTTTGTGATTTTGTGTAGCGCGACAAAAATCACAAACAGAGACAAATGCGTGGTCGTGCCTGATAAAGAATAAGTGAAACCAGGAAATATGGTCAACAGCATACTTACCACATCCAGAAGAGGAGAGCCTATAGATGCTATGTTCAGAAACATGCCTAGGAACAAAAAAAATTTTAAATTTCACTTTACATACTAGAAAAGTACTCACAAATGATTCCCAAAACTGTCTCTTTGGTTTCCGCCTCGCTTCTCAACACAAACCAGAGAGTCCACATGCCCACAGCCAGCTCGAGAGTGATCAGTTTGTTCAATCGGTTCTGTAAATGAGGCTCATTCAGGAAAACTCACATATACAGGGTGAGGCAAATGTTGCCGACCACTTTTAAAATCTGATTTCTAATTATTACATGTGCCCTGCCAAACCGAGTGTTTGGTGTCATTTGAAAGCCCCTAATTTCCTCTTTAGAATGGTGTATAACTTTGTTCAATCAACAACAGTAACAACTATTTAAAATGACCACCCGTAGATGCAATACATTTTCTTAACTGTTCCCGTTCGCTCTTTGATCATATCGAGCGGAAAGCGGCGCCATTCTCTCTGCAATCAATTCTTCAGCTCCGCGATTGTTCTGTATAGATGCATATATATTTCAAATGAAAAAGGAGAAAAAAGCTTCCAGTGACACTAAACACTTTGTTTAATAAAGTACATATCATAGTTAGAAATCAGATACAAAAAGTGGTCGGCACCTTTGAGCCCATCCGTCAGCACATCAAAACATACCCTGAGCCTTGTTTTGGAGTAATAGTATACCAGATAAATAGATTGAACCAGCAGCCCAACACTGTTCACGAGCATCACAGCTGAAAATTGGAGATTAAAAAGGTCTAAAAACAATTATCACTTGGATCTTGTTTGTACTACTGCGGAGATAACATTTTTGCCTATATTTTCACCCATCTATAACTAAACTACGAACACACTTGAGCGCTGTTTTTCAGTTTTAGTCGTGAAAGAAGAAAAACCTACTCGAATCCTCCTTTAATACCCCATAGCCCAGCCAGCATATACAAGAGATGGAAGTGATCAAAAAAGGCGCAACTGCAGTCCCTGACAATAGACGATATAGACAAATAATTTGAGTGCCAAGCTTACCTTCTGTGGTGCCTCGCTGTCTGATCCTAGAGCAGATCTGAATTCCACACAAGAAAAGACCGATGGTTGAAAGAGTGGCAGTCACAGACAAAAGAGTCATAAACCCTTCAGGAACTTCGTACATTTTTGTCCAAAGTGAATGAAGAAAGGTAAATAATGTAGTTTTAAAAGACTAGTTTTAGAAGACTAGGAAGAGAAAAACTTTCTATTTTTCACATTTTTGGAGTTGACATCCCAATCTGTTCCCAAATAAACACATCTAATGTTGCGAAGATGAGCACAAAACAAATACAATAAAGATGTAAGGGAAGTCTTGCGCGAGAATTGAGCTCATTGCTGTGGGCGGGAGTTTAAAGAAACTTAGATAAAAAAAAGTTCGACTCTACTGGATTATTTAGTCTATTGGAGCAAGGTCGGGGGAGTACGGTGGGTGCTGAAGAACCTCCCAATTCAGCTCCTTGATGGTGTCTTTGACAATTTTTGCAACATGGTGTCTGGTGTTGTCGTGGAGCAGGATGACTTGGCCTCTTCTGCCGAGTCTTTTCTGTTGAAGAGCCTTGTTTACTCGGTGCAATTGGGATGCGTAGAGGTTCTTCCATGGTTCTCGAAAGCTACAAATTTATAGAAATCGACTAAAAAATTTCAAATGAGAATTTTTTTGGTGCTGGAGGAAATATGGTCAATGTGGTTGGACAAGAAGTGGAAGAGGTAGTAGTCTGCTGGAGCAATGTCGGGGGAGTATGGTGAGTGCTAAAGAACCTCCCAATTCAGCTCCTCGATGGTGATTTGGACGAGTTTCGCAAGATGAGGTTGTCGTGGAGCAGGATGATTTGACGTATTCTGTCGAGTCTTTTCTGCTGAAGTCTTTTCTGCCACTCAACGTCCCAATTTTTTAGTGAATTTCATGGATTGAAGGTGGTTGCAGATGGTCTGATGAGTAGAGCCCACCTTCTCGGCCAATATCTTTAGTTTTGACGCCCATCCTCCAACAAGGCCCGAAGTTGGTCCTCGTCACAGTTAGATGGCCTACCGGTGTGGGGGGGGGCCTCTTAAAGGTCAAAATTGCCATTTTTTGAATTTTACCATACCAGTACTGAGCTGTCCTTTCTGGCATAGATACCTCTCCATATCTTCCTTAGACGCTGTTGCGGTTTTTCACCCATATTAAAGGCGTCGAAAAGCAGTTGTCGAAAGTGTTGTTTTTGGTCAATGGGGCTGGCCATTTCAGAGTCCAAAAAAATCGGGTAAAATTAGTGAAAATAAAAAACGACGATGACAATGTGATAGATGAGCTCGAGCACTTTCAAATGCTACATTATGCTTTTCAATGTGCTCCGGCAATCGTGGTAAGACAAGCAATCAAACAAAAAGGACAAAAAATTATTTATCAATCCAATATGTCGTTTGGGAGGAGGGGGAAGGGGTGACTGGAATGTATACTAGCATTGTACCATGATCAAAATATGCATTTTTGAGTAAAATAGTTATATTAACGGCTTATTCTGTTGTTAATAATCTCAACTTTAAAGTGCTTTGTGGCTTTTAGGTGTACTAAACATACCATGCATTACTCGGCGTTATTTTAAAAAATATTTATCACAAATAAATTGCTTAAATTATAATTATTATTAAAAACAACAAAATTAAAAATCTTCTTTTCTATCTACCCGTATTCAAACCATATGAAATTTCTAAAAAGGTGAGGCCAAAAAGTCTTCTTCTTCTAGTCTGTCTTCTGACCTATCTACAGTCTCAACATCTTTAATCCCACTGTATAGTAGGCTTTTAAATCTATATTTTTTTTCATTATCCAATAGAGATCTTCTTAAAATCAGTTCACAACAGCGAAGAATGAGTAAAAATATCAGCGCGTAGACTGCAAAAACTATGTTCAAAGATGCTGCCACTGCCTGAATAGAAACATTAATTTTATACATTATCTTTAACGCAATAATGAGGCTAGATTACGATCGGCTCGTCTTGGTCCAACTATCGATCCGGAGAAATTGGGGAAGAAAATATTGACCACCTCCAGCATTCTTTCATTTGTGAAATAGCTTTACAAAATTTAAGAGACTTGAACGCAAGAAAGAAGACATACAAGAGAAGAGACGGTGCTACTAGGATATTGCCCCCAAATGGTCAGAACTACTAAGTTATACAGCCGCGGACAAAACCTCGTACGCACCGGTCAATTTTTGGGGTTTGGTTCTTCTTGAGTGATTTATATCTCAGCGTAGGTTAGCCGAAACATGGTATACATTCTCTTTTACCTAGTTTTAGTGGTTCATATCTAACCTATGTTGGCTTAGCCTAAGGCTTAGTTGTATTTACTTTTAGATTCTATTTGTGTTGTTTACCTTGGTTTCCCAAAACAAAATACGGAAATTGTTAATTTCCCAAATCCACCTTCTTTGACGGAAAGTGGCGGAAAATAGCTTTTGCATCGTTTTTAGCGTATTGGAAATGTTTGGAAGAAGCTTGAACGACAGTGAAGATCACGGTGAAAAATCGGTACCCATTCGGCAACAAAGCCGACTTTGTTTGTCGTCATCTTCGGCACGCTTTTCAGTTTTCACAAATTTCGCAAAGAGAACAAAATTAACGCAAGAGACCAAGCTAATTTCCAAAAAGTCAATTTTGAGACGCTCTTATACCTATAAATATTACCAGCCATGTTCCAAATGTCTCCAGAGACATCTGCTTTACCAATGCAAAGAGTAAAACTGAGAACACTGCTGTGGTCATCCTGAATATGGTCGATTAAGACTAGTAAAAGTGTGGGCTGTAACATACCCATAGATAAACAAAATGACTAGAATTAATACGTCTAGTATCAAGTGTGGAATAAACAAAGATCTTCTCTTGGTGCAAACACCAATAAGAAATGGTATGGTTGCAAAACATTGAGCCAAACACCATAAATTGAGAAGAGTTCTGCCCACACAGACTAGTGTAAGTTTAAAAGCGTCGAATTGGTCAGAGAACTGGTGCTCATTCGGCTCTCGAAGTAGCGGATGGCTACTGCTGGATGGCCGCTCTTCTGGTATGGTGGAGGATACCTCTTGAATCAAACTTTTCATTTCTATAAAAAAAACCAGATATATAAAAAAGGTCACGCGACATTTGTGTCCCGAAAATTTTTTAAACCAGATAGAGAGTAGCTAAACCATGTGGTGGATAAACAAGGAGGTGAAACGTCTGGTTTACCTGATGGTTTACCTACCCTCCACATGGTTTAAAATATTAAAAATTTTGAAAAAAGCCATGGCCAATTGTACTATTCCCGTCCTCTAATAAGCACCCCATTTACCCCATCTATGTCCTGCTCCCGGGGTGCTGGATTTTTATGCATCCAGAGCTATTCTCGAGTGACTTTTCAGGTACGCTTGTGTGCGCATTTGAACTCCAACCCCTCGAACCACTGTAGACCCCGCAAGAAGGCGAAGGAGATTTGAGAGTTAGAAATGCGCGCATAGTCTTACCTGCAAGATGAATCCAATTAATACTCTTGAGAAATAAATGCATTTAGAGGCACTTTTTGCCCTGGTCCCCTAAGGGAAACGGGTGAATGGCCTTTCAAATCCTGGTAGCGTCGACTTTTTCAAATTCTGTTGTAAAATTTCAACTAACCGGTGGTTTCAACGAGATGCTTCTCAGAAATTTCTGGCTTTGTAGTAGGCAAATACCTCTTTTCAGTTCGTTTGATGGCCGTCGCATGGGATTTATGAACTTCTAGTTTCTTCTTTCTCACTCGCTTTTTCCTCTTTTTCAAAGTACGCTGATTAGGCAAATGAGAGACCTTGTTTTGGGTGGTCTTTGTGCGAATTACACCTTCATCCAAACTCTTCAATGGGACGATTTGGACAAGGGAATGGATATGGCCTTGAGTGTTGTCTTTTTTCCGTCTTCTAACTATTCTCTTCACTAACTTTTTCGTGCCTCTTCGAACTTCTATCAGGGTTTTGTGGGAATCAGAGTCTGCCAGAAACCTCCTGTCTCTAATGAATGCCACTGAAGCGATTGATGTCTGGGAAGTTACCGCCTCTTCTTGCTGGGAGGTGGTAAGCAGCTCTGCTGCTTCCTCATTTAACACGAGAAATCTGGGTGGTTTCAATTGCGTGGAATATTCCTCATTAGCTTCAAACATAACCACACACTGGTAACCTTGGATGTAGAAGTACTCTAAATATAAAAAAAAACCTTTTGGTTTTTTATACGACAAGTGAATGCGTTTTTGCCTCGGTACCCCGGTTGTTTTAGACTCATCTAAGCATTTTTAATATCCTAAAAGCAAAAAAAAAGGTGTTTTGCGCACTTTCTTATCATAGAAAGTGGGTTCTTGAGGAAGTCGAAAATTTCCATATTTTGCCTTGGGGAACAAGGCAACCTTATAAATCGACCTTATAAATGGTATATTCCATCCCCAGGTACTACTTAGGCTTACAATTACCGCATTTAGTCCATTAAGCGGGCACCCTCTAGTAAGCTGGTCTTTATTATTAGTCAAAACAACTGCCAGGAAAGAGTTCAGCCAGCCTTTGGAGATCTAAAACTCGTCTTAAAGTTGAGTCTTAACTAACCTTTTGAGCTATCTTGATGTCAGTATCGATGAATATTGCTCATGATGCTTTTTGAAATTGACAAGCGTCAACTCCCGTCAATATTTGATTTGTCCTTTGTCCTGCAGAAGTATTCTCACGTATCAGATTCGCCAGCCGTTGATTGAGTTCCGGATGCTGACCATATCGGCCACCTCCATACAGCTTTTTCGCTTGGCTTCGACTCTCAAGTTCTTAAGAATAAAATATGGATGCAGAAAAGAACGCCTACATCCATACACTTGACGCTTAAGCTCTTCCTTCTACTTCTTCCATTCTTGGATTCGGCTTCTCGAACCGTTTGTAGCGCTAACTGAAGTCTTGGGCGCGTATTCTTTATCCTCCAACTTGTAGGATGCGTCGTAGTTTCGAAGGCGATTGACAGAGCTGATGGCACCATCCTGATGAAGTCGCAACTCTTCATCCGAGCTTCAGTCGTTTGAAATCGATTTCATTGTGTTTTCTAAAATATTTTAATTATGACACGAGAAAAGGTCGAAAATTAAGCGGGCACTCTCTAATAAGAGGATGCCCTACCAAAGGATTGAAAAATAAGCGCGCATGCCCGCTTAATAGAGAAAATACGGTAATCCGTAAGCTTGGCATAGGCCAGCGTAGGTAAGGGAAAATAGAAAAGAGTCGAGCCTGAGTTGCTTATACACCTAAAATCGAAGACTTTCTACTTACCCCTTCCAATCCACAAGACCATTAAAAGTAACTTGAAGAGAATGAGAAACATTAGCCATTTTCCAGCGTTTTCTTGTCTACTTTTTTCTCTAAAATCAGTCAATCAAAAATCCAACACCATAAAACTAGAGACGAAAAAGGCCTTTGGACCAGTCGAGCCACGTGATTTTGAGTAGCTTAGGCACCGTAACTCGGCAGCCCAATGCAGGTCCCGAGAAGTGGTTTTATCGAGAAATGGACCTGGATAATTCAGCACTCGTAGCCTGGTTTCTTGGGGTACCGGTTCGTCGAGAAATGACTGTACTTTGAGAGCTTGTATATTATTTGGGAGAGGAGAGAGGCGTTATAATACAATAGCACCAAAAATCGGATAAATCCGAACCGGAAGTAGAGGATATGTCATTTCTGTCTCCACAGAAAACACTAAAAACCTACTCCATTCGAATGGTTGAGTTTGTTGGCTGAATTGTAGGCTTCACAGCCTTGAGAAGCATTTGTAAATATTTTAAGCAGTCAAAATATCTTCTTTCTAACTTGAACATACATTGAATTTAAAGTTCACGGCCAACTCGTCAAATGACTTGGTAGAAAATAACATTTATTTAAAAAAATTATTATTTGCCTAAAGACCAAGCTGCTTTGGTTGCCGCTTCTCAGCAGCTAATCCCAAAGCAATTTATAACCAGTCACACACTTCCTGTACTTGTGTAACAGCTTTCTATACACAATTAGTTAATTGTGCAGCAAGACCCTCATATAGGAAACAATCGCACAATTTACATTAGTTACACAACCTAATAAATGCTGAGGTGTCTTTGGGCGGAGAATTTTTTAATTTTGAAAATTTCCGGTGTTGAGTGCACTATTAAGTTGTTAGCCTCCAAGTTTTTTTCTCTTCCCCTATAAAAAGTTGGAGAGTTCATATTAGTCAGACTTGGCAGGGTAAACCATTATCATAGGATAGAGGTTTGTAAAAGGGGAGACGCCATGGCATTGAAATGTTCAGGTTTTATTTATATTGTTGGATTGTTTGTTAACCTCCACAATTTTTGTTCATGGAGTCCAGCGTGTCCAAAGGGACTAGCGCGTTCACGAGGTCCAGGGGGTTTAGGGGGTCCAGCGTGTCCACGGGGTATAGAGAGTTCAGGTGGTCTAGCGTGTCAAAGAGGTCTAGGGGGTCCAGCTTATCCAAGGGGTCCAGGGGGTTCAGGGTTTAGGAGGACCATGGTGTCCTTTAGCCTTTTATTAAACTGTTAATAAAAATAGCAAAAACTGAAATTTAAATTCTTATCATTTGCCCACACACTCACAAATTCCTCAAATATATTCTCGAGGCAAAAGTGAAGCTTTTCTCAACCAAAAAAATACCAGTAGGAAAAATGTGGCAGGAAAATAGCATTTTTCATCCTTTTCCTCACAAAAAGCTAGACTCTTTTCAACAGCAAACTGAAGGTATTAGCCAAGCATAGAGGAATGCTTTTAAATTGCGGTCCATTGCCCACTGACTGCGCATTCACAACTCATTCATTTTTCCTATGTCTTAACAAAAAAAAACTATTTTAGGAGCATATGAAAAGCAAGAAGCCAAGTGGATTCACCCATTAGCAATTTAAAAAGCGTTTTGTAACACATCTTTTGCTCAAGCACCACTTTGTTAATAAGTTAATGACTTGCCGGCTTATTCTCTTCCCTAATTCATAAAAATTGCAAATTTCGGCCGTCAAAAAAGTTAGCTGTGACTTTAATCTTTTTTTATGCGGATAAATACTAGTGAAAACACTTATAGAAAAATGCTTCCCTATGAGAAAATAGATTGCTTGATGTTTTCGGCCACAAAGAAGCAAAAAAAAAATGTTGACGCTATTAGGATATACCCTCTCGCCAAAAACTAAGTTTTCCAAAAAAAACTGCTTTTAAGTAATCATTTCGGTATAAAGAGGCCAAAATAATAACTCAGAGGGGAATAAGGGCTGAATTGGGAGGGAAAGGGAGTAGTAGGGGCCATTAATTTGAAAGCTCACCCGTTTACCTTACATGACTAGGGCAAAAAGTTCCTCCAGATGCATATATTTCTCAAAAGTGTTGTTCGGATTTCACAGGTAAGAGTCTTACATAGTTTTATTATAGTCTTATTATTTTGCATAGTCTTACCGTAAGACTATGCGCGCATCTCTAACTCTCAAGCGCCCTCGGGGCTAGGAGTTGAGATGCGCACACAAACATACCTGAGACATAAATCACTCGAAAATAGCTGTGGATGCATGTGTATAGCATGAATACCAGAGCTTCTTTCGTCCCTGCAAGGAAAACTATGTTTAACATCTTCTTTTCTTACAGAGTGGCCCCTTACTTGTCCTTTCCCCTCCCTTATACAACCTTTGTTCTCAATAAAAGATGGTTGAGTAGCCCTTTTACAAAGTAGCTCTATTCTTTTCCCTTCGCTTCCTAATACAGCACTCAAACCTTCTTAAATAGTTTTTTTCTTTGTTTTTTGGCATAAAATATACTTAAAAATGATTATAAAACACTTGGAAAACCTGATTTTTAGGGGAGAGAGTATAACTAAGTAGCTTTGAGGATTGGAGATGTATATAAAAAATGGCATATCTTAGTAGCGCCAGAATGTTTAACCATCATAACAGACAATAAAAAAACTTCAAGCAAACTAAGTCGTTTCTAGGCTTTTCAGAAAAATTAAACAAAATATGCTTACTAGAGGAAAAGATAGATGCCAACAAGTATCGGCCAGCAAGTAGCGAGAACAGCCGCTTCCAACCTAAACTTAACATCCTGAATTTCGAACTTTTGATCAAATTAAGAAATTACACAATGGCAAGGAGAATGATGACAGCTAAGCCAAGACACATGATGATAATACAGCAAACCACTAGACAGTTGAACACAATCGAACACAAATTTAACTGACCATTATTAACTGCCCACACTATCAACTGACCATGACTGATTGACCACCATTTCTTGACGATGGTTGCTAAAATTGTTGTCAGGTTCTCTCACTTTATCTTCTTGCGTTACTCTTTTAAGTGATGTCTTAAGCTTGCTACCAAAATATTGAAAGCCTAAATGGAACACAAACAAATCACCAACCAAAACCTCCCCCAACGCCAAAACTACCCAACAAGGGAAAAACAGCCCGGCGCTTATAACTTCACTTCAGTGTTTTGAATCTTGACCGAGATTTTTAAAGTGTATTCTCCGGTCTCGAGAACCAATATTCATTCACAATAAATCATTCTTTTAGTATGCAGTTTATTCAAGTTATCCAAAGAGAAGTGAAATGCTACATGGAATCTAACAAAATGTTAGACTGCTTTTAGAGAACCGTACTCGTTGAAAACAATTGACCTTGAATGCACGCGGCAAACTTTCTCTTTCGTCTATTATAAACTATAAATTTGGCGCCAATTATGATTTTTGATTTTTTTTTATCTCGCAGAGCGGCCTAGATTCAATCGGACGCGCGTTACTGCATTGTAAATAAAAACAAAGGTTTTTTTTTCATTTTTCGTCCTTTGTGCTCCACCTCCACCGTTTTTTCTTATACCTTTTGAAATTGGGCCCCGCTAGTCACTGTACAGAAATAAATATAAGAATGCATAATGTTCGCTTACTGCAATATCAGAAATCGACTTTATTCAATCCAAACGATAAAAATTCATAGTAGTTGAGGATCTTTAGTGAATTTAATCCATTTTGGGTCTCTTTTGGAACGGCTCGACCTAAAACATAACAATTAAAATAATTCTTTAACTAAATCAACTTACATATGGATCAACAGTATTCTCACTTGTAATACGCGAGGAAGCGATGATTTGCGTCTTTGGATGATGATCAGCGATTTCTCTTATTGAAATGTTTCTGGGATCAAAGAAGGTAAAATCCTTTTTTCCGACCGCAATTCCCATGAAGTAACCACTAGTATTGAAAATACCTGAGCCTGAATTGCCATATTCTCCATGTAGT
>BBSZ01010168.1:0-16797 GCA_000981365.1 Subanguina moxae
ACTCGCATAGCGAAGCTGCTTTCGTCTTCGGCATCTTTGCCATGGCTAAAATTATAAAAAATAGAAAACCAATAAGAAATCAATCGAAAATGCTGAAATATGCGCCAAAAGTGCGAAATATACATTTATTTACAAAAACACAACAACATGCAAAAATATGCTCTATAAAACATCTATAAAACAAGCAAGAATAGCATAAAAATCCCTTATTTCGATTCATTATTACAATGCATATGTGCAAAAAATATGCTGTAGCATACGAATCCGATTTCTAGTCATTATAGTTACCATACTCTCAGCTATTGAACAAAAAAAGATCTCGGTAGAAACCGCTAATTCAAAAGGTTATGGCAAAAATTCACTCATTCGAAAAAGTTGGTGGAACCCTGTAAATATGAACTATGGTCTTGTATTTTGTAATAGGGTTGACGCAATAGATACATAATCCACTTTTTATTGCATTTTCAATAAGAACCAACGTTCCTAGAGTTGTTTTAAGCCCAAATATGGTTGCTGAGGTTCTCATTGTTGAGTCCATAGTTGACTCCAAATGTGTCCCCACTAAGAGGCTTTGTAGGTGGCATCACTTTCATGGGTTGTCTTGTGTCCGTCAGACTGGGGGATTGGGTTAGGATTAAGATTGTACCTACCACGTTCACAGTTGAGAAAAGGATTAGAAGCAAACGGTCCAATACCATTGCCACATAAGACCAGTTTTCTGAGATCTGCAATAGGCTAAACATTACACCGGAAGAGACACTTGTTTATGCCCAACTGATTGCCCTGTGAGAAAAATTCTTTTTTAGTTTTACTTGGTACCCCACCTGTGGATCATGGACATTTTTAAATTTTTAAATTAAATAATTTTATTCGTCTTATTCTCATGGATGGGCTGTCTGTGACATACAATTCCAATATTTTCTAATTGGTACCTAGTCGTTTGATTTTTTATCGAGAATTTCCGCCAATTCAAATTTAAAAATTTTTGTTCTGGCCACTTCGCAGCCGGAAGGCATCAGCCAGACTTCAAGCAAACGTGATGGAATTTATTCTCATGGGTGGGGTTTATTTTTTAAGGCTAATTTTTTCGTAGAATGCAAAAACGCATCAAAATTTTATAAGATTGCAAAAGACAGAGCTTTTGCGGGTTTACTCAACACTTAAGACAGGGGTGGGTGTGGGCGTTTATCAGAGAAATTACGATATTGATATTAATGTTTTTTGATTTGTTCAAAGTTCTTGCTGATGAATGGTCGAAAATTCCTATTGATGTTGTTATGAAACTTGTTGAGTCTATGCCACGCCGTTGTGCGACTGTTATCGCTTCCAACGGTTAATTAAGTCGTTCGTTGTGAGAATATATTGTTTTGAATGAAGATTACTGGATAAATAAGCTGCTAAATGTGTTGGGCAAAGACTTTTCCGCCCCAAAAATATGCACACTTTTGAAAAACTGCTATAAAATATTTAAAGCCATAGCGTACAATGACACATTTGCGCTCAAAATGTAGCTGAGTGTCTAAGGAAAAACTTTGCTTTTAAGAACTGTGCCAAGAAAGAGATATGGTGGAAATACAGGCATAAATAGGCAAAAAATGTGCTTGGGTAAAGACTTATCCCGCTACTGTAAGCTCATAAATTCTAAATAAGCGGGCACCCTCTTTCGTCACGATTATTGGTTGTTAACAATTTTTTACGGTTCCATCGCTATACAATTGGGTATTAAAACCAAACTCAAAAATTTATTTGAGATCCAGGACTTCATTTTCAAGTGTGATGTCAGTACCCAATTGTAGGGTGGTTGAGCCGTAAAAAAAAGCTGACCACCGAAAGTCGTGACGAAAGCGGGTGCCCGCTTATTAGAGTAAACACGGTACCCCCCTCCCCCCAAATAAACTAGGAACGTGAAAAAAAGACAGTGAAAACTCGGTAACCCGTCACCCCGATGACCCGTCACCGCCGATAGCGCGTCACCCCAAGCTCGACCTAATGGGCCAACAATGAGGCAAAACTTTACAAAGCTTTACAAACCCTTCACCCTCGATAACACGTCACTTTCGTCGGTCCCCATGGGTGACGGATTATCGATGTTTGACTGTAGGATGAAACAAACACAAAAAAAAATTGGCAGCAAAAATATGATAAAATCACACGACCATGACAGAAAGCAATAACGAATTTGAAATTTCAAATCCTTGGCATTATATGAGACGTTTGAGGGATTTTGTAACATTTGTTACGCCAACCCTCAAACGCATCTATGCCAATTTCTCAAGTGGTATTTATTTAAACTTCCTTACAGGTTATGTGGAGCGATGAAAAGAAATTTAATCTTGATGGGCCAGATGGATACTGCTGCTGCTGGCACGATCTTCGAAAAGAGCCTTTGTACTCCTCAAAGCACAATTTTAGTGGAGGATCCGTGATGATATGGGCTGCTTTTAGTACGTTCGGAACAAGTTCTATTTCTTTTGTGCCATCCAAATTGAACAGCGTTGGTTATCATAAAATCCTCGAAGAGTTTTTGCTTCTGTACATTCTTAGGTTCCCAATTATCAAATTCTTTTTCCAGCAGGTTTATTATTTCTCACCGATTATATTTTTGTTCGGCTTGCATTTAGGACAATGCATCAATTCACGCCAGCAAGAGTACCCGGAAGTGGTTGGAGGATCAAAAAGTCGATACCATGTCTTTTCCATCTCTTTCTCCGGATCTAAACCCGATTGAAAATCTGTGGGAAATCCTCGTACGCCATGTCTACATGAATGGTCGGCAGTTTAACAAAATAGAGGATCTCAAAAAAGCTATTTTCGAGTCGTGGTCGTGTGTGAAGCTGGAGCATGTAAAAATCTTATTGTAAGCATGAAGGAAAGAATCTTTACGACAATTAAATGTTCTGATGATTGTACGAAATATTAGTTGTTGTTCAATCTTGCTTCTGTTGTTCAAATGTGGTGTAATAAAGCTTTTTTAGAAAATACAGTCAAACCTCGATATAACAAACCCCCGATACAACGAAACCCTCGATATAACGAACATTTTTCTTGGTCCTCAAGGGTTTGTTACGCAGTCAAATCTTGATATAACGGACCCCCGGTATAACGAAACCTTAGATATAACGAACATTTTAGCTGGTCCCCACGGGTTCGTTATATCGAGGTTTAACTGTAGTGCTAAGGTTTTGCACCAGCGACTTTTCATATATGCTGAGAAAAAAATTTTCATTGTAATACAACAAGCTCTTTTTTACAAGATAATGCGTCTTTTCACTCTTTCGCATGTTTTTGTAAAAAAAGAATGAGAATTAGTCCAATAAATTGTGGCCATACAGCGAAAAAAGGGGGTGGTGCCAAAGTTTTGCACCGCACTGTATAAGATATTCGTACACACTCATTTGATCGCACTCATTTGATCGCAAATCATTTTATCATAATTAAAAAAAAAACTTATATTCGTCGTCGGGTTCGTGGGGTACCAACCAGTGTTTTCATAATTGACATGACATCTGACACTGACACTGACGTCAGCTTGACACTGACATGACATTTAAAATGACACTGACACCAAATGTTAGTGTCAATGTCATTTTAAATGTCATGTCAGTGTCAGTGTCAAGCTGACGTCAGTGTCACTGTCAGTGTCATTTTAAATGTCATGTCATTTTAAGTGTCAGTGTCATTTTAAGTGTCAGTGTCATTTTAGATGTCACTGTCATTTTAAGTGTCATTTATTTCAAAATGTCAGTGTCATTTTAAGTGTCGGTTATGTTATATGTCATTCGGGTCATGTTTTCAATTTGTACCTTAAAAAAACTTTAAAAACTTTAAAAAAAAGAGGAAACTGACATTTAAAATGACACTGACATTTTGAAATAAACTGACATCTAAAATGACACTGACACTTAAAATGACATGACATTTAAAATGACACTGACACCAAATGTCAATGTCAGTGTGTGTCAGTTAGTCAGTGTCAGTGTTAGATGTCATGTCAATTATGAAAACACTGGTACCAACTGAAGGATTATTTCCGCTCGCCTCTTGGAGCTGTAATCTGGCTGCACTGAATGGATTGCCAAGGACAAATAACCACATAGAAGGATAGCACAAGGGCTTTAATGAGCGCTTTCGAAGGCCCCGCATGAATCTAAGCCAATTCCAAGTTTGAAAAACATGAAGCAAATTTAAAAATTTTGGTCAGCGAGTATCAGCCAGAACAGCGGATGAAGTTCCTAATAGCAGTACAATATCGTTTGGCCAGATTTCCCCTTATTGCACCGAGAAAAGAAGAGGAAGATGAAAATGTCTAGAATTTTGTTTGTTAGCTGAATTTTCAATTGTTGTTAGATGTTATAAATTTAAAAAATTGTCTGACTCCAAAATTATAAAACTAACTCGATTCCCAGACATAGTCCACTCCATACTTGGACATAGCCAATTGTTATTAGATAATATCAATAAAAACATAAATTCGTAGATGGTAGAGCTAATATTTAGCATGGCAAAATACGTAGGAGGTGGACTGAGCATGGTGGTCAAAAACGATAAAATGGACCAATACCGATAAAATTTCAAACGAGAATTAATTTTCGACTATAATTTTATCGGTCTTTTATCGGTTTTATCGATTTTATCGGTTTTTAATTTTTGATGATTTGCAACCCTTTTATTCTGCCTTTACCACTCAAATGGTTAATTGAGCCATAATCAACTTTTTCACAACATATTTTGTCTTTTACAAAGTGTTTCTGCTTATTGAACGCCGTAAAATTGCAGTCGTATCAGCCAAAATTTTACATTTTTTTTAAAAAACCTATTTTACTGTTCAAAACTTCATTATCTTTCATGGAGGCGCTGCAAATTCTTTCAGACATAATAATTTTATTTTCATTGCCACATTCTAAGTTAAAATTTCAAACACCAAAAACAGTTATTCAATGTAAATCTTTCAAAAAGATGCTTCTCAAGTAAACTAGGGCAGCAATTTTTTTCCGGACTCATCCTATTTCTTGTAAAGTCCACCAGCACGCATCTTAGGTCTTTGAATGCCCTCTCACTAGCAGAACTAGATGCTTGAGTAGCAAGAAACAAACGAGCAAGAGAAGACAAAAACGAAAATGCTGAAGAAATAACTAACAGTTTTGCAATCAAAATTCATTTGCTAACCTTGTCATGTTTCATCCAAAAAATTAAATAAAAAGTTGACAAAACGTTCTAGCTAGGGCTAACTAGGCTTTCAATTTGGCAAAATGCAACATCAAACACAACTCCTTGTTATTTCCCAGTTGGTTCACTGACCTTCTGTCGCTCTTTGGATTGTGCTTTACGAATAACATTTTAGGCAAGATGTCCGCTAGCGAAGCCGAAATAAGCGAAGCCGATCCGACGATTGGCCGCTTCCTGGGGAGTGCACTGGACTGTAAGAGATTCGTCCGAGTTCGGCTGTATTTTCACGAAATTAAATGATTTGCGATCAAATGATTTGCGATCAAATGAGTGCGATCAAATGAGTACGAACCAAGATATTTGGGAATCATCAATAAAATATAGGTCAAAAAGGCAATGTTATAATTTTTTTTTTAATTTTAGGGAGGCCGCTATTGGAGGAAATACGGTACATCCAAGTAGCCGTAGTTGGAAAATTTGCTTTGAAAAAGTATTTACACAAGTCTTACTTTGTCGTGTTTTTGTTGAGCTCTAAAGTGATCAGCGATGAAACAGACATTGTCAACCATACGGCGAATAACATCCGGATGCATTCCTCTTAACTGAGCCAATTGTGAGAGTCTCATCTCGCAGTCCACCATATACCCTACGGAAATGAAGAAGGGAGAGGGACGGCGAGAGTTGCCTCCTGATGGCTGAGTTTCTAAAAAAATAGCATAAAGATAGCAAAATATAGCCCCCCTCCCCTCAAAATGTGACTGCCTTCAAAAATATGTCTTATCTGCCACTAACCTCTATTTTAATCCCCTAAAAATGGTAAAGCGAGCCTTTTTGGTCCGATCCTTTGTGGTTAAGGCAATTGTTTCTGCAACCGTCGCCCCGTAAGGTGCATTTATTTCTCATAAATCTTGCTCGGATTCATCTTGCAGGTAAGTCTGTGCGCGCATCTTTAACTCGAATCTCCCTTGATCTCCTTACGGAGCTATATAATTTATTTTTGGCGAGGGGGGTATAATACAGTAATACCAAAATTTCAAAGTAAAATGAAAAGGTACTGGTTAGTCCATTCTAAAATTATTGCGTGTTATTGCATAGATGATTTTAGCCAGGTTTGCGAGCATTCTACCCAATGTTTTTTTTAGCTTGATTTCTCTGCTGTCGGAACTACATAGATTAAATGTATGATTTTATTTATGTACGCATCTATGTCTCATTGTTGAAAAAAATTTTCTCACATTTTAAACTAATGGGTGTAACAAAAGTTCCCGATGGATTTTCAAAGGCTTATCTTCTAGTATTATTATTGTTACATTTCTAAAAGCTTAGTACCATTCGATAGCCCTGAGTCTCGTCTTTCAAATGACATATCACAATTTTATTTCACTCAACAAAATGACCACCATTTGCATCAATACATTTGCGGAGTCTTTTTAGAAAGTTGTCGATAGCATTCTGAATCATTGCAGAAAAATCCTTAAAGTTGGGCGGCCAGTCAACTTTGATAGCAGCATTGTCGCCCCAATAGGAATCAACCTTGAAATCCAAATACCGTATTTTCTCTAAATCATTGTCTGGTAAAGACAAGATTTTGAAAATATCTTTGTCAACTGGGCTCTACCGCATAAAAAAGCACTGGCATGCACGATATTTTCATGCATTCAGAGCTGCTTCTCGACTGATTTTTCCCTCAGGTATGGTCAACTCTAAGCCCCTGATCCTACATCGCCCCCGTAAGGGGTCTTGAAAGTTAGAGATGCGCGCAGGCAAATTTTTACACATCTTTTTTTCAGAAAGCTTTAAACAGCCGGCTTTCTCATTAAATCCGGGTAGATTTGCGTGAAAAAGTAGTTATTGCCTGTGACCGACAAATCCGGCTGGGCGGTGGGGGTATTCTTTACTGCAACCCTACAAATTATAAGCCCAACCAGAAATAGTGCTATCTTCATTTTCGGATGCAGCGTCATCCTCTGGTGGCTCCATGAACAACAATCTAGGCAACATTCGAATAAAGATTTGGTAGATCCAATTGGGCATAGTGTGTAAAGTTCCATCTCTAAAAGTCGTTAATTAGCCAAAATTGAAGAAGAAAAATACAGACTGACCTGCGGTGGAAGTTGAGTGTGACCACGGAAATGGCAATGGAGAAGGAGACCAAGAACATGGTAAACAACAAGTATTTGCCGATAAGTGGTATGACCAAGGAAGTGGGTGGGATCAGCTCAATCAACACAAGATAGAAGACAGTCAAGGTGACTAGAATAGAGATGGAGTAGGTAATTTTATGCTCACAGGCAGGGATGTAGAACACAAAAATTGTGAGAATGGCTAAAACAGTTAATTCAACGTTTTTGAAACACAGTGAACTCCACATATAAAGACTAATTTTTTTTACATCTCCTGGACACATCTATTAGAGGGAGCTTTGATGCATCTTGATGTCTTTTCAAATTAATCTTTTTTCAAATTAGAGAATATCAGTCGTTTGAAATTCAATACTTTATAAATCGGTTTTCGTGTCAATAAAAATTTTCAACATACCGTAAATGTTCTAATAGAGCCCCCGGGGGTATTATTTTTCAATCAACTTGTAGAGTGGGGCTCTATTAGAGAGGGGGGCTTTCTTTTTCAAGCCTCAGAGCCTAAGGCATCAACGAAAATTTTAGCCAAAAAATTTAAATTATCTACATTTTATGTTCAAACATTTTGACAACAATCAAAGAGATAACAATCAAAAACAAGTTTTAAAGATCAAGGGAGATTCGAGGGATACGTCGCTAAGATACAAGGTAATTTTTTAAAATTCTTCCACCCACAAAATTTTAGCTTTATTTATGCCAAATTTTTAGTGCAAATTAAAAGAGGACAATAAAGAGGATTTTTGTTACCGACTTTAAAGCTGCACTTCTACACAATAACACAATCAATGACAAAGAGCTAGACAATTTTATTAGAAGAAATACGATAGGACAGTTGGACATGCCTTTTTCTTTAACTTTTTGATATTTTCGAACAAAAACACCCATTTTTGAGAGGATTTTGTTATAACTTTTCAAAATTCTACTTTTAGATTCAGATTCATTTTGACTACTGGGGGACTGAAAATAACAAAATCCTTTCAAAAATGGGTACTTTTATACAAAAATATCAAAAATTTAGAGAAAAAGCATAGTTAAATGTATTTTTTGCATTGATTCCCTGTTGCTTTTTGAATTTTGGCCAAATCCCTGCAATTTTTTTGTTTTCCCAATTTCCCTTTTGCGTTTTACTCCAGTTAATCCACTGAAATGGGTACATGATATAAAAATTGATTTTTGTGAAAAAAAAAAATGTAAAGAAGGAAACAAACCATGTATAAACGTCTAAAATAAGTTTAGTTTCTGTACAAAAAAAATTGTCCAAAAATTTTTGAGAGGGGGGGGTGCTCTATTAGAACATTTACGGTACAGTCAAACCTCGATACAACGAACCCTTGGGGACCAGCTAAAATGTTCGTTATATCGAAGGTTTCGTTATATCGGGGGTCCGTTATATCAAGATTTGACTTGGTATGATAATCATCTGCTGCATATTCTATCTATTTATATTATCAGAATGATAACTTTATTTAGGAATGCTTTAGTCACCAATGGTCTGCCCGGTATGCAAGAGAAAGGTTGGGAGCGAAAATGGTGCGAGACTAAGTGTCACTGATGTTAGGCTTTCTATTTACTCTTTTGACCTAAATCAAACTGCGCGACGAGTTTACGTTTGCTACAGCCATTTCCTGGACCAAGATTTAAAAAGAGATCGCTATTTTTTTAGACAAATCGGTTGAAATTTTTCGCGTTGAAGGACCCGACGAAGATGATATTATGTTTGAAGACAACAAAAATAAACCTCAGTTTTTCTATCGTCAAAAAGTCTCAGCCGGAAAAGCTTGTCACTCGTTGTTTTGACTGCGGATCGCGGATCGACGGGAAAGTTAATTACAGTACAAAGGCAACAAAAAACCTCGACTTCAAGTTTTTCTGCGTGCTATGCAAAGCTCAAAAATACTAGTCTGGTCAATCGAAGATAGCCAACTCTGAGCAGTATTCAGGAACTCTCAAGCTTGTTGCTGCAGCTCGTTTGGCACTTGTACTTTACACCGCAGATACACCGTCTTTTAAATTTTACACAGGTATCCTATGAGCTATCCGACTTGCTAAAGTGTAGTAATATCGCCGGACTTTCAAACCGTACCTTTCAACGACTATCTCCCTCTTTTGTATGGCCAGCAGTAGAAACATCCTACAAAGCGAAAGAAAAAGAGAACTTCTTAAACGCGTCAGCGGAAATATAATTTAACTTTTTCTAAACAGAATCTAATACATTTATAAACAGTTTGCGCTACATCTTTCTATTGATGGTCAGTAAGATAGTCCAGGTCACTGTGCTGAGTTCTGCTGTGTAGTATACATTGACAACAAAACGAAAAAAGTTCTGACATTTTCTTGTGTCAACATGTCAACAAGAACGAAACTGGTACAAAACAAATTTCTATGGTGCTTAGCCGGATTATATTATTCTAGAAAGCGTATCTAACAGAATGGAATTGTTTGGACTCAAAAACGGCATCAGAAAAATAGAAGAAGCCAAAATTCTCATTAAATCCGACACAAACAAATCCAGTACAAAAAAAAGCAGAACGCAGATGAAGAACCGGCCGAACAATGAAATTCTACTTTCAAATTCAAAAAATTATTTCCAAACATTTTTGGAGATCGAGCCGGACAAAATCGGGTCACCAAAATCGGGCCAGAACATTCATCGGGCTTTTAGAATCGCAGCAAGGTGGTAGTCTTTATTCTCAGTTATATTTTATTTATTTTTCCTAAAGCTTTGTTTTCTCTCTTCTGTTCACGGCTAACATGCGCTGGCCAACCCTAAGCCTAAAGCTTAGTTGCAAAACTCTTTTCTATTACACTTTAGCCCCCTTTTTTCCCTGTTTCGGTTTGTGTTGCAAGGAACCTTCATAAGTTTAGCTGTTTATCCATACACCAAACGAACCAAATGGATGTCCACTTGGTGTGAACTTTTTTTCTTACTTTTAAACACTCAAATTATTTTTCCTGTACTAATTCTTAAGCTTAAAGAAGGTTTGACAAGGGTGGATCGCCGTTTTATAGACTTTTTTTCGACTTTTCCAAAAAATTAAAAAGCACTACGTAAGAAGGTATTTTAACTCTGTCAAATCTTCTTTAGAATACCCTAATTAATACAAAAAATAATAATTTGAGAGCCTGAAAGTAAGAAAAAAAATTCACACCAAATGGACATCCATTTGGTTTGTTTGGTGCATGGAGAAAAACCTAAACTTGTGAAGGTTCTTTGCAATACAAACCGAACAGGGAGAATAAATTTTGAAAAAAACCACGGCTAAAAAAATCATAGGGCTGTATGGGCTGGCCCGATTTTATCCGACCCGATTTTGGCGACCCGCAATTTACCGTGTACCCACCAAAGAGCGTATTTTAAGCAAAAATTTGGCACCAACCTGAATTTTTAATGGAAATAAGGGCTGTATGGGAAGGGACAATTGAGGGACCATTCTGTAAAGATGAAGGCCCACTATATAAGAAAAGAGAAAATCTTGAGCATAGTTTCCCTTACAGAAACCTACCGCACAAAGAAACTCTGGTATGCATGCTATTTTCATGCATCCAAAACTTGTTCCTAAGTGATTTATGTCTCAGGTATTCTTGCGTGCGCATCTCAACTCCAAGTGCCCGAGACCCCTTCACCCCCGTAAGGGGGCGAAGGAGGCTTGAGACATAGAGATGCACGCACATACTTACTTGCGAGATGAAACCGAGTAATACTCTTGACCAAAAAATGCATCTAGAGGCACTTTTTGCCCTGATTCTTTAAGGGAAACGTTAAATAACCGAGTAACTTTTTTTCGGGGGGGGGGGGGGTGGGGCTGTTATAACCGAGTAGCGTCCTATAGCGATTATTTTACACACGATGGCGTTGAGACAAATTCATAATTCGAATATACACTTCGATCGGTTCTATTATTAATCAGCTGAAAATTAAGATATAAGTAGGGTTGTCGAGCACTCGAAATTTTCGAGTCGAGCGCTCGACTCGGAACTCGAAACTCGAAATTTTCGAGTCGAGCGCTCGACTCGGAACTCGAAAAATTTTTACATGACTGCGCCACCACACCAAACAAATTTATTGTATAAGACCTTAGGTTGGGTTTCTGGCTAGGTTTGGGTTTCTGAGTAGGGCTGAGTTTTTGGCTAGGGTTGGGATTCCGGATAAGGCGTCCCCGGCACTACCCAAAACCCCAGCACTACCCAAAACACCAGCCCTACACAAAACCCCAGCCCCCCAACCCTTATGCCGGCACCAGGGGCTCGACCCTCATGCCGGCACCAGGGTGAAACAAAAATTCCAGCACACTCAGCTGACAAAATGTTGACAGCGGAGTGTGCTGGAATGCGAAGAATATATACAAATCGAAAAAGTTCAAAATGCTGGGTTTGAGAAGAAACAGCAATGGTTAGAGAAGGCTTTCCTCTTTTGGAAATGTTTTGTTGATATTATTGGGGTTGTCGAGCGCTCGAAATTTTCGAGTCGAGCGCTCGACTCGGAACTCGAAACTCGAAATTTTCGAGTCGAGCGCTCGACTCGGAATTCGAAACTCGAAATTTTTGAGTCGAGCGCTCGACTCGGAACTCGAAACTCGAAAATTTTCGAGTTTTCGAGTTTTTTTCGAGTTTAACTCGACTCGACTCGACAACCCTAGATATAAGCCTACAAGTCTATTTCCGGTTTCTATTTTTCCACTTTTTGTTTTGGCTAACACTGTTATGTACAGGATTGTTTTTATATCGGAGTTTTTGACCAGGGAGTCAATTGCGGAAGCCGACAATAACTGACCGATCAGCATGCAAGGTATAACCAAATTGACTGTATAGAACAAAGGTTTGCGTCTGAGAGCCACCTCAAACGTGATGTCGATGTAGAAAGCCTAAAATATCACATACATTTTGTCTCTTCAAAAAGCCACCTGTCCACAACAGCCGGGATACAACTGCTCGTGCCTTTTTGATGTCAACCCCATCAGATCCCACTCTAGATTGCTAAAACAAAAGTGGGTAAGCAAAATGACTGCAGAATAAGCAAACCATTACGGATAAAAAGATGACAAGTCCATTCCTTGCTTCAGATACTGGTATTCCTTGCCCTCCGAATCATACAATGTTTCGATGACATCCTCCGGTCGCGACTGCAAAAATTTACAGAGTAGACCAAGTATTTTTCCCCATTTGAAACAGGCGGGAAAATTTTATTTTCAAGAATCAAACACCAAATATTTTTTGTTCCATAGCTTAGCCAATGCTAAATTGTTTGACACCAAAGCGAATAATTTATCGCCTTTGCAAGCTGAAGCACATAAATTTTAAGTAAAATTAGCTAGAAAAATTACAGGCAACTGCGCAACTTCCAGCAAGAACCCATTGTAAGACCAGCCACCAAATTTCATTTGACAGGACTGCTTGTCGAACGGAAAGTACTCAATGTCGATCTGCAGAAAATTGGAAACACGCCAAATTGCTAGCCAAAAACTACCGTGCAAAAAGACTTGTAAATACTTGGTGGTTTCCAGACAACCAGCCCATCGTGGTAGACAATAGCATCCGACATAATTGAGATGTGTGGCTCTCCATCCGCACTTAAAAAGGATTAAAAATAAGTGAGCTTCACGGCACAAAATGCACTGGCTTACTTGTTGTACAGCAAAATCTAAAAGTAATTTTGTGACAAAAACAAAGAAGCGGCTTACATCAGGGATCCATATTTGATCAGAAGGGATGTGCAGTTTTTTGATATTGTTGAACTTGGCTGGATCCCAGTGCAATTTGTAATCTTCCCATTGCTAAACTTGTTGCACTTCTCTTGCAGTTTTGCGAAAACTATCAAATTTTACCATTTCCAGCCAAAGGTTGGTGGTGAGAACTTGATTTACTTCATCCTAAAAATTTACACATACAGTAGCGGAAAAAAGTCTTTACCCAAGCACATTTTTTGCCTATTTATGCCTGTATTTCCACCATATCTCTTTCTTGGCACAGTTGTTTAAAGAAAAGTTTTTCCTTAGACACTCAGCTACATTTTGAGCGTAAATGTGTCATTGTACGCTATGGTTTTAAATATTTTATAGCAGTTTTTCAAAAGTGTGCATATTTTTGGGGCGGAAAAAAGTCTTTACCCAACACATTTAGCAGCTTATTTGTGACCGCTATGGCAGAATTATTTAGTTAACGCATTTTTTGGATCATTTAGGCGATATGGTGCAAAAAGAACTTGTTCTGGACATCAAATCTGCAATAATTCGTGCAAAAGAGGGTGGTTCAACCGATCGTGCTGTCGAGACACTGTTTTCTGTTGGTTACCGAACGGTTGGGAAAATTTACAAGCGCTATCAGAAAACAAAATCGACTGAAAATCTTCTAAGAAGTGGCCGGCCGCGTAAATCGACTGAAAGAAACGATCGAGTGCTGGCAAAAATTGTTAAAGATGATCTGAAGAAGACGGCTACAGATGTGACCAAGTATGCAAATGAGCGGCTTAAGCTGGGAATAACAACTCGCACTGCTAGGGATATTCTCAAGTAAGTATTAATTTTGGTGAAAAATGTTTTTCTTACAATTATTTTTAGACGTGCCAACTTGCCTGCTGCCAAACCGTCGAAAAAACCGTGAATCTCGAAAAAGAATGTCAACGCTCGTTTGAATTTTGCACATGCCCACCTGGACTGGTCTATCGCCGACTGGGGAAGAGTGCTCTGGAGCGACGAAAGCAAGTACAATCTCTTCTCATCCGATGGCATTCGATACGCTAGACATCATCTCGGTCAAAGAAACAATCCGAAGTATCAAGTGCCGACAGTCAAGCATGGAGGAGGATCATTTATGATTTGGGGTAAGAATCGATAAAACTTGGTTAACATTATACGGTTGGTTTAAGGTACTTTTTCTCTAGATGGTGTGGATCCACTGGTCCCAGTTAAAGGAACAATGTATGCCAAGGACTACAAGAGCATTTTGGAAGAAAATATGCTGGAGCATGCCATTACATGTCTTGGCGCCGACTGGATCTTCTAACAGGACAATGATCCAAAGCACACATCTAAGCTGGTCAACAAGTGGTTCGTCGACAACGAAGTGCAAATTCTGGAGTGTCCCTCGCAGTCTTCTCATTTAAATCCAATCGAGCATCTCTGGGAAGAGCTGGACAGAAGAATTCGAGCCAGAAGTTTCACCAAAACAGCTGATTTGTTCAAAGTTCTTGCTGATTAATGGTCGAAAATTTTGTCCCGCTGGAAGATCCATCACTCAGGCATTTTGTCCCTGGCGTGCGGCAGCATGGCAGTCTCCAAAATTCCTTGGTACATAAAAGCATTCATCTTGCCTTCAACACGGATAATCGGACCTAGGTAATCACGAGAGAAGCATCCTAAGGAGAGTGAACAAAATTGACCATCAAATAATCACGCATATTGCAAATTAGCATACCCCAAACCATGACGGACTTACTGTGTTTCACCGTGGGCACCTGGTACCTGATATCATTTTGGTGTATGATGGCAATAAAAAATAAAGACTTAGAAAATAGTTCTAATCGAATATATAAAAAAGTAGTGATTGCTTCCAAACTTTTGGACGCTACTATTTGTTGCGCGGAGAAAAGTTTATGCGCTAGTTTTTTGCTAAATGTTTTGTTACACGGTCTTTTTGCTAATTTTTTATTTGCTAAGCGTGTGTTTTTGCCAAGAGACGTTTTAATAAAATCTCTTATGATTACTTAATTTACTGAAAAATCGACTCTACTGGATTATATTGCCCCCCCAAATGTAACCGCCACGAAATACGTGTACCATCCCTTAAATATTTTAGTGCCCTAAAAACGGTAAAACGAATCGTTTCGGGACGGTTATTATTTTTTTTTTAATTCTTTTTTTTTATGGAGGGGGGAGCTTGAGAGTCTTTTTTAGAGCTTTTTTGAACAACAACCGTATGCTGTGGTCCAAAACGATAACACTTTCCCAAAAACGCCTAATTTGTATTATTCTACCAAAAACTATTTTTCCATTCATTTGATTTCTCAATTACCCTTTTATAATTTTACAATCTCTTTTTTTATATCTTGTCATCAGATTGTCTATGAAAGAAGCAGAGAAAAGTGGAGTGCATGTATATGAACCCTGTATCCCACTCATACTTTATTCCTTTAACCTGAATGAATAGTTTATAAAGAGAAATCGAAGCAGTTGTTTTATGTGAAACCATTGTGAAATGGTTTCACGCAAAATAATGTGAAAGAAGAGAATTTGAACAGAGCACTTTTCAGGATTGCAATCATTTTAGTAGATCAATCAAAAACATTGAAGTATAAATAGGTAGAAAAGCTATCCAGGTGATGTTCACTTCTGCACCGCAAAACCTTTTCTCACAATTTTTGCTATGTATTCCACAAAAACAAACGACGTTTTCTACAAGTTGGCTATCTGCTCTTCTGTGGTTAGTGTTATTAGTGTGCTTGGCATTGTGCTCGGCATTCCACTCCTACTTTGCAAGGCCAACTTTGAAAAGGAGTTGGTTGTTGAGAGGTCATACAAATTTAAGGTACTGCTAGAATGCCAGTTGGAGAAGGTTTTTGGAAATTTCCTTCAACTTTTTAATAGAATTTCTATACTTGTGAAATTTTTCCAGTGGACAAAAAGAGCCCAGGAATGTGAATCGGAAAACATTATTTTGAATAAACTTCTAATCATACCATTTGAAAGCCTTTTAGCTCTGCCTTTTAGTTATCTCGTCTTTTGTTCTGATTTTCAGCTTTTGGGTTAAAAATTCTGACTCTTTCCTGTCTTTGATCGGCGTAGGTGTGTTTTGTAACAAATATCGGCTCAAGTTCCTTTTGCCGCATAGTCCAAAAGTTTCTTTTGACCAGGGTCCAACGGTACTATTTGAAAATGAATATTTTCAACGGCACTAACATTTGAAAATAAAAAATAAAAATTGTATTTTGTTGTTTGTTAGGGTATTCTACCACGTTTCGATCACTGAAGCTTGGCAAAAAGAGTCTCTATATGCATTTTTGATCAAGAGTCTTGCTCGGAATCATGTTTAAGGTAAGTCTGTGCGCACATCTCTAACTCTCAAGCCCCCTTCGGGGGCGCAGGGGGCTTGGGGGCTCGGAGTTGAGATGCGCACACTCAAGTACCTTCAACATAAATCACTCGAAAGTGACTCTGGCTAGATAAAAAAGCATGCATACCAGAGCTTCTTTGTGTGGTAGGTTCCAGTTAACAAAACTATGTTCAAATTCTATCTTTTTGAGATACAGTCGCGGACAAAACCTCGTACGCACTTGCTTCCAAGTGTTTTTAAGACCTTATTTATCATTTTTTTATTTTCTTTTACGCATTTTTAGCAAAAATATTTCTGTATTGCATTTTTACAGCGCTATGTACCCGAAAACGGATGATCGTGTGGAAAGTTTGGTCAAGCGACTTCGTAATGATGAGGAGTAGTCCAATAGAGCGATTGCACGATACCGTCTACAAGACCGTCGACGACTGGAGGAAGATGCTTTGGT